>PVJS01027453.1:0-26237 GCA_004027185.1 Glis glis | reverse complement strand
GGGATTGAACCCAGGGGTGTTCTACTTCCGCGCTACACCCCCGGCCCTATTTTTTATACTTTAGTTTGAAACCGGGTCTCACGAAGTTGCGGAGGGCCTCACTAGGTAGAGAGGGAGAGAGAGAGAGAGAGAGAGAGAGAGAGAGAGAGAGAGAGAAAGAGAGAGAGACAGAGAGCTGAGGCTGGCCGTGAACCCGGATCCTCCGGTCTCCGCCTCCCAAAGTACTGGGATTACAAGCGTGTGCCACCATGCCTGGCTATAGAGTTGTTTTTAATGGGTACAGTTTGAGTTTTGCAAGATAAAGAGTTCTGGGGATGGGTGGTGATGAGGGTTTTGTACAACAACGTGAATGTCCTTAACACTACTGAACTGTACACTTGAAAATAGTTAAGATGGTAAGCTTTGTTATAAATATTTCACCACAATTTTTAATTTTTGTTTTTGTTTGTTATACGGGAAGGGGAAAAGGGGGAAGAGGCCACCAGTTTTTTAAATGTCACTACTTTTTTTTTTTTTTTTTGCAGTACCGGGGATTGAACGCAGGGGCGTTCTACCTCCGCGCTACGCCCCCGGCCCTATTTTTTATACTTTATTTTGAAACCGGGTCTCATGAAGTTGCGGAGGGCCTCACTAAGGAGAGAGAGAGAGAGAGAGACGGAGAGAGAGAGCGAGAGAGCTGAGGCTGGCCGCGAACCCGGATCCTCTGGTCTCCGCCTCCCAAAGTACTGGGATTACAAGCGTGCGCCACCACGCCCGGCCACAGTGTCACTACTTTTTAATGTGTTGATAACAATATTTCAAGATGTAAAAAACTTTTCCATTGTCATGAAACTTAACATAACATTAACAACATTTCTGAGGTACCAATAAGTTGCACCCAATTACATTGAATAGTTTATACCTCCAAAAAGAAGAGAACAGTAAGTACTTGAAAGAGTGGATTAATTTTTCTCACAGTCTGAATCTCATTCCATTCATTTGCTACAAAGTATGTTCTCCATATGCTCACAGGAACAGTGGCACTCCGCACTCCGCCCTCACCTGGTCAGGGAGATAAAATGAGTAATGACATTTCACCTTCTTTGCTCTGCAAGGGTAGCAAAAGTATTCTGGTACAGATGTTTATTTCAATTACCTTCAACGGCTTTAAGGACTTTTCCTTTAGGCCTCTCCCAATCAATAAAGAATATATCTATGGTAATCTGGGATACGAGCTTATGCAAAAACTGCAACGCCTGAGAACGACATACAATAAAACACCTGAAAAAATCAGCATTAAGCCTGCTCACAAAATCAATATAGATTAAGAAAAACACTGTAATCACAGGAGTATATAATTTTTACAAGTGACTTTGCATGGAGATATAATACCATTAGGGGTCACTAGAGTCTTATCACATAACCTGGGATCATCAAATTCAAAATATTCTCATACGCCTATTAATTCACCTTTCCATTTTTTTCTTTATTTAAAATAGGGATATTTCTTAGAGATCATCCGACTTTATCAGTAAAGATATTTTTCAACTGTAATTTGTTAATCCTAATTAAAGTGTTAGGATGCCCTCACTATCTTTTTTTTCTTTGTCTGAGATTCTGATATTAAAAAAAATATGTTGTTGAAATACATCTTTCTCCTTTGTAGGAGCAATATGTTTAAACTGAGGCATTCTTCCTAGTACATGCATTATCAATCAAAGGATAAAAATCTAAGTATGGAATAACAACTCTCCTCAAGGAGCTCAAATTTCAGTGAGAACAGCAGACACCTAACTGTAACAACACACACACACAGTGGAATGAGATCTATCAAAGAGGCGTGTGAAGACCTCCTCCTACATGGATGGAGAATACTGACGTGGGGGAGGGGTTGCCATAAGAGGAGGAGGAGAAAAGGAAGATGGAGCTAGAGAAAACAATTTCTAAGATTTCAGTACTTTACCCAGAGTGGTAACTTTTACCCTCAATTCGTGCCTGGTGGCACTTTTTTCCATTGTGAATGTATCATCAGACTTTAAAGAATAAAGCTATATATTAAAATATCACTTATCAAATTAGCTACAGCTTATAATAATCCAAACATAATCATGGCTTCTTAAAAAATTATTTAAGGCAAATTCTTGAATGAGTTGTTATAAATAAAAGCAGATTTCCTATATAAAAGAAAATAACTCATTTTCTTTCAAAACCAAAGTAAATTTTACTCCAAAGATTTTGAAAGCATTTTAATTCTGAAGACTTTCTAGTTTTGTAGCAGGTCTTTGAAATACGATAACCTGTCCTTTGAAACTTACCTTCAGAGCAAAAGCACATCCCACGTAAGTAACAAAACGCTCTTCTTGAACTTGTATTGGTAACAAGACAGAGACAGACTTCTGTGCCTACAATAAAAATTACTTCGTCAATAAAATCACAAGAAGTTTTTTACTAAGCACAAGTTATAAACCAAAGAAAGTACTAAAAGAGGGAGTGGCACACTCAGGGAATGGAGAGTTTAGCATTTGCCTTGAATAAAAATAGTTCCTTTATAAAGAGAGCTTACCAGTTATTCAAATATTGGCATTTAGGTTGAATTCAGAAACTCACTCACTTTGAAGAAAATAAGCCAATAAAGACCTGTTCCCACTGTGATGATAAGAAACACATTGGCCAGATCACCAGCATAGTACACCAAGAATTTCATAACTGTCTGCAATTTAAAAAGAAGAATTATATTTGTTTAAGACTCCATCTATTTACCACTTTTAGTAATACTATTACTTCTAATAACATGTCATCTCATTTTCTCAAGCCTGAAGCCTTGTTTCATGTATTTATATATCACCCGGTTATAAAGACTAACTGAGCCCCCCTCCCACATACACCTTTTGGATCTTTACTCTTCATTCCATTCCCAGTAACCTGTCTTCTTTCGACCCTTCTCATCTTTCACTATCTAAGAAGGTGGAAACTACTTCCAAATTTTCACTTAGTTGGGAACCTCCCCCCACAATGTATCCTCTATACTTTAACCAGAATTAGTTTTCTAAAATGTAAGTTGGACTATGTCACTCCCTTTTGTAAAAGTATACAATGACTTCTCACTAAAACATAAATTCTTGACTGACAAAGCCCTTCACTACATGAACCAAAGTTAATTTTTATTTAGCTTCATCTTCCAGTTCCAACCACTTACTAAATGATTTACCACTCCACACTTCCATCTCAAATATTCTGTGGAATAAGATGGGCATTGTTTTATCAGTATTCTTCCTTTCCTCTCTCTAGCAAGTTCTCCTGAGTGCACAGATCATATCTGTGTTTGCTCACTATCACATCCCCCAGTGCCTGGTAGAGTGCCAGGCACTCAGACAGCAGGCTCCTAGTGACCACTGTGGAATTAACCGACAATCTAGCTAGAGTTAATTCTCTAGGAAGCCTTTTTTGACTATCTCAAACAATAAATCAGGCCCTCCTGTTCTGATTCCTTAGTACATGGATTTGGAGTCAAGATGATACCCTGGTTACCACGCAGCATTTCTCATGCTTTTCTTCAGCAAATTGCAAATAAAATCTTTTGCTTAGATATTGCAAAAATTGAGTAGAAAATTTAACCTCTCCTTCAATATCATCATGTATAAAATGGGAATAATACTACTACCTTTCAGAGAGATATTGTGAAGATTAAATCAATTATATACATAAAGTTTAAAAAGTGCCTGGCACACAGTAATATACAGTAAATGTTAAGATAAAAATTTGAAAAGCTAGCCAGGCGTGGTACTGCATGCATGTAGTCCCAGTACATGGGAGGCTGAAACAGGAGGATCACAGGTTCTCGGCCAGTCTCAGCAACTTAGTGAGGCCCTCCTGCAACTTAGTGAGAGACCCTGTTTCAAAATAAAAAATAAAATAGGACTGGGGGTATAGCTCAGAGGTAGAATTCCCCTGGATTCCATCCCCAGCATCCCTCCCCCAAAATGTGAAAGACTAATAAGAAGTAAAACTATGAAGTTAATAAAATGGGGAGAACATCTTTTGATGCTGAGATGGGAAGGTTTGCCTAAACAAGATAATAAAAGCACATAACAACATGAAAAAAAATTCAGGTGTGACAATATCAAAATTAAAATTTCTGTTAAGCAAAAGTTCATTGGATAAGAATAACAAATATGTCATATTTTGGAGAAAATATTTCAGCATCAAAAAACAAAATGGGATTAATATTTAGAAAAGTCAAACTCCTTCATATTAACTGGACAACCAACAGAAAAATGGATGACAGATACAAACAGGCAGTTTACAGAAAAGGAAACCCCCAAACTAAAAAGTATATAAAGATTAATGAGAGAAGTGAAAATGAAATCAACAATAACATACTAATATATACCACTGGATTAGTAAAAAATGGAAAGGTTGGGAAAGTATCAAATGTTGACAAGGACAGGCAGAAATAAGAAAGGCCAGAAACAAGAACAGCATTGCTGATGGGAGTGCAGACTGATGTACAGTATTGTGGGAAGAAAAGGAGGTGTGCATGTGCCCTATGACCATGCAATACCCATCCTACTTTAAACCCCAGAAAAGGTCAAGGCAAGTTTCTTACTCATCCTCTAGTTGTATCCTATGAGAAGGATCCAGAATAGTTAAAAGATGAAAATACACTTAAAATTTTTCCAAGATTATACCTGTAGATCAATTATGGGACTCCCAATGCGCCTCTTCCACCCTGCTGTCTTCAATAAAGATGATAAAACAGCTAGCCCACCCAACACTCCCAGAGCAATCTAAAAAAAAAAGGAACATTTTAGAATTTACATAATTCCTCTCATCAGTATTCAAAAGTATTATAAACAGAAAGTAAGAAGTACTCAAAACATGGTGAAGGGGTAAGTTGAAAGGACACAGGAACCAAACTAAAACAAGCTCTAATGGCCAAATCTGGGGAAATTTGAGCTACAAAATAAATAATAATGGATTATAATCACCCAAAATAAATATCCATGAGTTCTCACTGGTTTAAATAAATAATTGAATAAATAAGTTAATGTAGGCAAAAGGAAAGCTCCTCCTTACAATAAAATTCCAATTCATAAATATAGAAGGAATGAGAGAAATATAAAAATCATCATCAGGCAAATATCATAGTACTTTCTGCAAGCAAGGATCATCAATAGATGCTAAAATTCAAAAGAATGATGAGAAGCAGGATTCCTGCATAATTTCAAAGTATCTCCCTATGAGACATTAAATACAAATGGAAAAATATAGAAGAGAACCCTGCAGGAACCATCTTAGCCATATGAACAAAATGAACATCACCAGTAATATGACACACTAACATCATGCTTCTGATATGATGCACTGAGAAGGGCATACTATCATTTCTGTGCTATCTTTGCCAAAACTACATGAACTCAACTTAATCATGTGAAAATACCAGACAAACGCAAACTGAGAGCCAAAATAACAAGTGCTCTTCAAACGTGTCATGAAAAGAAATACTAAGAAACTATCACAGATTGGAGGACACTAAGGAAACATGACAACTAGAAGCAATATGGGATCTGGATCAGGTCCTAAAACAGAAAGGATGGCGAAAAAACCTGAGAAATCCAAATAATATACAAATTAAGTTAATAGGATTACATTAACATGGATTTTCTGATTGTGATCATTGTACCTAGTTATATAAAATGTAAAAATTAGGGGAGGCCAGGGTAAGAATTTATGGTAAATCTATTTTGGCAACTTTTTTGTACATCTGAAACTACTCTTTTGAATTAAAAAATACACTTTTTATATATAGACATACACACACACACACACACACACACACACACATTTGGTACTGGGAATTGAACCCAGGGGCTTTCTACCTCTGAGCTGCACCCCCAGCCCTTTTTATATTTTACTTTGAAACAGGGTTTTGCTAAGTTGTTACAGCTAGCCTCAAACCTGCAATTCTTGTCTCAGGCTCCTAAGTGTTGGGAGTCCTGTTAGCCATCAGCTTTGAGGTCACCTTGGTCCGGCTTGGGAGGAACACAAACTGCCCACCCAAGTGGAGATTTTTGCACGCAGACAAATCTCTAAGGACCAAATGAGACCGATAAGCAAAGACCCTGACAACTTCTTTGTTTACCCTTTCTTTCCCTGATTCATTTGTGACTACTTGATGTTTTTCCCCGACTCATCCCATGACTGCTTTGCTATCTCCTGTGATTAATAATTTCTTACAGCGTTTTCGTTATAACCCTCAATAAAAGTAAGATACTGGTGGAAGGAAGGTAAAAGAGATAGATATCTCTCTCCTCCCCAGACCCATCAGTCATTCTGACTCCATTGATGTTCATGTGAGAGACTTCTCATCAATCAATCAACATCAACACCATCTGCTACACCTAAGTACAGGGATTACAGATATGCATCACCACACCTGGCCACTGAAAAATTTTAACAAGTTAAAATATACTTACATCTGTCTGGACATATGCTTCTCCTTGGTTCATTTCATATCTGACTGAGAAAGAAACCTGATATTTAAAAGAAAACAAATTAGTGATACTGATTATATAACACAAATTTACTTTTATTATAAAAATACATTGGTAGTTGGACTATCATTTTTAAACTATCAATATTACTAGAGTTAATCCTTACGCATAAATAGTTATGTTTTTGAGAATTATTTGTGCTTTTTTTAAATACCTCTTTTGAATACATATGAAAGAGGGGTTCATTAGGAGTTAAGTTAGGTTCATAAGCCAAACTAATTATATTTTATTTTCTGATAGGTTTCTGTAACTGGGAAATGTGAATGAACTTGTGTATTAAGAATTTAGCAATTAGCTAAACAACCATATCCTAAAGAAGGCAGATAACTCAAAATTCTGAACAAGAATCTTAGGGATATCATTATATTGATGAAGGAAACAGTTCAAATAATGCTATGTACATATATGAAATTATCAACACTAATCTCAATAACATGTATGGGGAGAGGGAGGGAGCAGGGCGGGATCCGGAAGGAAACACAACGGCTGTGTGTACGTATGTTTCTATCACTCTGAACCTCATTATGATGTACAATTACAATGCACCAATAAACGTATACTAGAAAAAAAAAGAGGGGAAGAGAAAGAGAGAGAGAGAGACAGACAAGAGAAAGAACCAGTGAAGAGTAAAAGAGTGACGGTGAGAGAGAGGAGAGCCAATTACCTAAGTCTTCCCATGGTCACTGAACAGGGAGTTTCAGGAAGGAGGAGGGGTCAAGAGTATAGTGTCAGATGTATAAATGTCAAGTATAGAAATAGAGCCATTATATATGGAGTTCATTTCTGATCTTCACGATAGAGATGTTCAAAGAAGTAAAATGCCAAGAGCCAGACTGAAAATAATGAAATAATAAATTGTTGGGAAATGAAGAAAAGATCCAATGGCAAGCTGAGAAGGTGGCAGAACTGAGAAGCAATTTCATTGGTTGGTTGGTTGTCTTCGTTTGTTTTTAAAGATGAGACAAGCTGAGAGTTTTATAAGCAAAGGAGAGGGACCAGTAGTGGGGCTGGCTTAGCAAGGGGATAGTGTGAAACAATACTGGAGCAAGTACTATAAACAAGCACAGGTAGAAAATTAGCTTAGAAAAGGAGAAAGAAACCTCCTCTCTTAGAAATAGGAACAAGATGGCACATGCCTGCAATCCCAGGACTTGGGAGGCTCAGTCAGGAGGATTGCAAGTTCGAGGCTAGCCTCAGCAACTTAGTGAGACTCTATTTCAAAATAAAAAACTATCCATCCAGGTGTGGTGGTGCATGTCTGCAATCCCAGTACTTGGGAGGCTGAGATAGGAGGATTGCAGGTTCAAAGCCAGCCCCAGCAACTTAGTGAAGCCCTCGGCAATTTAGTGAGACTCTGTTTCAAAATAAAAAATAAAATAAGGGGTGTAGCTCAGAGGTAGAATGCCCCTGAGGTTCAATCCCCAGTACCACTTCCACCAAAAAAAAAAAAAACCAAACAAACAAGAATGCAAAGGATAACAAAACATTTTACAATGAGAATGGGTTTGAAGTGGACTTCATCAGGGTAGTTTCATGGTTCTTTGAACTTTATTTCTTATTTTTCAATTTCTCAAAACTTAGTGTGGAACATTTTAGACAAGAATAATATTTAAGGAGAAGATTCAGAAGTGTTTTATATTAAAATAAGTATACTCTTGAATAATTACTCCAGGAAGTTTTAAACCAGGTAGCCTTCTGTTGTTCCTAAGCATATTTCTGGATTTCCTTGTCTCATTATAGCATGTATAAGCTCAGTCAATGGAGACTAATTTTAACATCATATTTACTTAATACAAATGAGGATGGGAATCTTTAAAAGTTATATTGTGTCTAATTTTGCTTAGTTAAAGCCCAAATCCAATAGCATCTGAGTACAAGTACAAGCACAACAGAGAGGCCAAAAGTGCTGGCTAAAGGAACTAGAATATTAAAATGAAGAAAAGTTAAATAATAGAAATTAAATGCTATTAGTTTGGGAGGTAAAGAATGCTTATCCTTCACTTCTGTTTCTAGAGAGGGAAGGGAATATCCGCTTAATCTATAGGAGAAAGAAATGCATAGGATAGTATCTGGTTTTTATCTGGATTACCCTCTCATTCCCCATCCTCTAAGGTCTTTTTCTTTCATATATAGGCACTCCCAGGCATGGAGTTCTTCAGTTCTGTTGTGAATTAAGGATGCAGGTCTAAACTGCATTCTCTAGTTCACTTTAGTACTACTGAGATAAAGCTGATAATTTTAATCTCTTTCTGCCTCTTGAAGTGTGATCTCTATTCAGTGGGCCAGAGAGTAGTGAGCACACATATGCCCACTATAAATTCTGAGTTCCTGGTTTAATAGGCAAGGAAACAAGAAGCAAAGTGACCAAAAAGAACAGGAGCAGATGCTGCATATCTTAGCACACCCCATATCACAAACAGGCATGTCTGACTGCTGGTGACTCTTCTACTGAGAACGCACCTTCTACAATTAATAGTTAAAAAGAATTAAGAGAAGGGTTTATTTAAAACTTCAAACAAAAATAAAAAGTGTCTTCGGGTCATTAAGTAAACTACATCAATATTATACTAACATACACAAGGCACTATTAGTAAGGAACTTACCTTATTAGTAAGGAACTTACCTTCACAGACTGGCTGTTGGGATCTTTGACATCAATGTCACTGTAGGCAACAGTGATTAAGGGAGGGTATATGTTTCCATTTTTTGTGTTGGGTACAAGGTGTATGCTATTTAAAAGAAAATACACTTATAGTTATTAGTATCTATAGGCCCTTAAACCTATCATTTCATCTGATTTCAATATATATTATCATAATGATCTCAGAACCAACCAGTTAAATAAAAACTAGGGAAAGTTAAACATAAACTAATGATAACAACACATGCTAATCTTAAGTGGTCAAAACTTTATACTCTTTAAGAAAAATTAGAAACTCTATTAAAGACCCAGGTCCTATGAAGTTTACAAATGGAATCACTGAAGTACTGTGAACCATCTTATCTTTAAGGAATATTCAAAAGAGCAGTGCTACATGTACAGATAACCTGATATTCAAAAGGGATAAATTCTTTACAAAATATGTGTCACATCTAGTACTGCTTAAGGAAAAAGTAGGGTGCATTTTGCAAAAGTAGGGTACCTTATGCATTAGTTCTGTACAGTTTGTGAACTAAATAAGGGAATTGAAAGCATGGTTTCATCAAGAACCAGCTAAGGCTGACTAGGTTTGACCTCACCTTTATTAGGGATACCACATGACCAGATTGAAGGAATGTTAAAAACAGTATATTTGGATTTCAGTGGGACATATGACTACCTCACAGGATTGTTATGACAATCAAAATGAAATAACTGTGGGAAAAAATAGTGTATATTGAAGTACTCAAAGTGCCAAACATAAGATGGTGGTGTTGATTTTCATCTATGTATGCAAAGTACATACCATAAAATATTAGAGTGGGAGTCAGTTAAGATCTTAAGAGATAAGACTCTTAAACTGGAAAAGACAAAGAAATATGAGCTGCATTTTACTACACTAAGGTAGGGATCACAGGGTATTCTAAGAAGAGGGAGGTGTTGCTAATCAATCTGGGTCAACCTAGAAAAATAGCTATTAAAGGAAATGAGAATGGGGGAGGCCAAGCTACTAACAATCATCTGTCAGGCTCTTTCTAAAATATCCATTTCAGCTCACTGGTATTTACCTTCCCTTCCTCTTTTAAAAACTACTTGCACTGTAATAATACATCACTGTGAGGTTCAAAGTGATACAAACACACATGCACACATCATTCCACTCGGTGTGTTTCCCTTCAACCCCACCCCACTACCCACCCCTCCCTCTACATATTAATGAGATTGGTAGTGATACCTTCATATGTGGGCATAGCATTATTTGAACTGTTCCTTTCATTAGTTCTCCTTTTTCCCCTCCCTACCTCCCTCACCCAATTCCCTTCCATTACTCTACTGACCTTTCCCCTCATTTATCTAAAGTTCCTTTTGTTTCCTATTTTCTTTCCAGCTTCCACATATGAGAAAAAACATATAACCCTTGACTTGATCTCACTTAAATTAAGATTCTCTAGTTCCATCTACTTTCCTGCAAATGACATGATTTTATTCTTCTTTATGGCTAAGTAAAATTCCATTGTGTGTATATATACTACAGTTTTGTTATCTATTCATCTGTTGATGGACACCTGGGTTGGTTCCATAATTTGGCTATTGTGAATTGTGTTGCTATAAACATGGATATGCATGTATCACTATGGTATTCTGACTTTAAGTCTTTTGCAAAGTTATAAATGAGTAGTATAGCTGGGGCATATGGTGGTTCCATTCCTAGTCTTTTGAGGAACCTCCATACTGATCTCCATAGTGGTTGTACTAATTTGCAATCCCACCAACAGTGTATAAATGTGTATTTCCCCACCTCCTCACCAGCATTTATTATTGTTAGTATTCATGATGATTGCCATTGTAATTGCAGCTAGACAGAATCTATTGTATTTTTGATTTGCAAATTTCCCAGATTGTTAATGATGTTAAACAGTTTTTCATATATTGATTGGTCATTTGTATTCAACCCATTTTAATTCAGCAGGTCTACAGTGGGTCCTAGAATGTGAATTTTGACCAAGCTCCTCCGGGTTTTCTGATATAATTCCTCCCTTGGCTCATAGGCTTTATTGGTCTTTTATGGCAATCTACACAGATATCTGAGAAAATCTTAGGTATCATTCCAATTCATCTGTCCTTATTGTTTTGATAATTACTGGTGAACACTTTCATTATAACATTTTCTCATATTATCCAAGTCTAATTTAGTCATTAGTCATTGTTTACCTCAGTGATATTTGGGTAGCAACTCGAATTACTCTTGGCTGATTTCCCAGGTCATTTTCTCGTCCACTTACTGTATCCACTAAGAAAATGCGTCGAGTGAGTAGCCACTTGCCAGAGCTACTGTCTTATTATAAAAAGAAAAAAAATGGCATCAAAAAATACCCTCAAATTGTTTGAGATGACTAAGAAGTTTGCTAAACAAACTTAAGATACAAAATTATTATTTTATTTTAGATAAGATGGCTGCAAAGAGCTACTGCTGTAAGAAATTCATAATAATGTCTTTCTCAGCCTCACCTGTCTTCTGATTGTTTGAACTTTTCATCAATATGGATGCAAATTACCTGAAAAGTTCAGATTTATAGCACAGGTAACAACAAAAGAAATTAGTCAAAAAGCAGATTGAGGACTGCTTGGACAAAGTCTCAATTTACAACACTACTAATTTATCTCAAGATATACACTCTTAGCAATAGTATAATTTTTAACAATGTCTGACAATAAAATTAGTAAAAATCCCTACATACATGAGCAATCTTATTTTTTTCCTCTTAGCATAATGTATAAAACCATAATAAGAGAGAATCCACAGCCTTTTTTATAGTCAGTAGTTTATTAAATTATCATGTTAGTTGACTTATTTATTGATTTCTGCTCAAAGAAAGAGAGGTATGTATGAATGTCTTACCTTGGTTCACAAATATTTTATTGTATTGAAGATTTAGGTTTAACACAGGCACAGCCCAAATATTTTGGTGTTGATTTTCATCAGTATATTCAAGGTAAACATCATAAAATATAGGAGTGGGAAAGTCAGTTGATAGCTTAGAGAGAGGAATCTCACACTAAAAAATAAAATTAAAACAAAAATATCACAATCGAAAATTAGAAAGCACAATTATTATCTTTAAAACCCTGTTTTTTTAGTTTTGCAAAATAAAGCATCTTTAAACTATTTTATTTACATATATTCCCATGTGACTTCCAAAACATGAATTCATAAATATTAATTTTCATAGGGGCCAAAAAAAATCTTAACAGTAAAAAAAACTGCTCTGTTTTGGACCTATAACACACATGGATGAGGTATGCCTTCATTCTCAATATTAAGTGCATGTCAGTAAAAATATTTAAAAATTACTATTTTCCTATGGATGAAGTTCCAATGTTTTCTCCTGATGTACAATGGTCTATGATTTGACTACCTTTAGCAAAGCTAAACTTATTTCCCACTGCTCCATACCAGTCTATGGTCATCCATTCACTCTCATTTACTGCAGTTTCTAACTATGCCATGCTATCCCCTCTCTCTCTGAGGTTGCACATGTGGATTCTGCCTGATGTTTCCTTCCCCACTGTATTTTCCTGTCCAACTCATATTCATTATACAAGGCCAAGTATCACTCACTCTGTGAAGGCTTCTGTATTTCTCTGGGAACTGGTACCTTATAAGTATCTGTAGTATGACACATCACATTCTTTGCAATTCTCTGTCTATATAGCTGTTTTTATTTACTGAGCTGTGAACTACTTGAGTGGCAGCCAGGCTCAATAGAATTACCATGGTTTTATTTTTTATATACTTTTATCGGTGCATTATAGTCTCACATCATAATGTAGTTCATAGTGGTAGTGACATACATGCACATAGCACTTGGTGAGCTTTCCCCCGGCTCCCTCCCCCTTCCCCATACAAAATATTGAGATTGGCATTGGTATTCTCACATATGTACATAATGTCAGCGGAAGTGTTTTCTTCATTAATTCTCCTTCTCTCCCCCCAACCCTCTCCAAGCCCACCTCCCTGGCTCCACTGGAGTTTCTCCTCCATTATCTAAAGTCCCTCTTATATCCCAATTACTCCCTAACTTCCACATATGAGAGAAAACATATGACCCTTCACTTTCTGTGACTGGCTAATCTCACTTAACACAATGTTCTCCAGGTCCATCCATTTTCCTGCAAATGACATAATTTTGTTCTTCTTTATTGCTGAGTAGAATTCCATTGTGTGTATATCCCATAATGTTGTAATCCATTCATCTGTTGATGGACATCTAGGTTGGTTCCATAATTTGGCTATTATGAATTGTGCTGCTATAAACATGGATATGTATATATTACTATAATAGTCTGATTTCATTCCCTTTGGAAAGATACCCAGGAGTGGTATAGCTAGATCATACAGTGGATCCATTCTCAGTTTTCTGAGAAATCTCTACACTGATCTCCATAGCTGCTGCACTAATTTGCAATCCAACCAACAGTGCAGAAGTGTTCCTATTTCCCCACATCCTCACCAGCATTTATTGTTGTTGGATTTCTTGATGATGGCCATTCTAATTGGGGTTAGATGGAATCTTAGTGTAGTTTTAATTTGCATCTCTTTGATTACTAATGATGTTGAACATTTTTTCATGTATTTATTGGCCATTTGTATTTCTTCTTTTGTGAAGTGTCTATTTAGTTCAATTAACCATTTCTTGATTGAGGCATCACAATACCTGGCTTCAAATTATACTACAGAACTATAGTAATAAAAATAGCATGGTATTGGCACAAAAACAGACCCATAGACCAATGGAAGAAAATAGGAGATACAGAAACAAATCCACACACTTATAGCCAATTGATTTTTGACAAAGGTCCCAAAAACATACATTGGAGAAAAAACAGCCTTTTAAACAAATGGTGTTGGGAAAATTGGTTATCCATTTGTAGGAAAATGGAATTAAACTCCTACCTCTCACCCTGCACAAGAGTCAACTCAAGTTGAATCAAAGACTTGGAAATTAGACCAGAGACTTTGAAATTACTAGAGGAGGGCATAGGTCCATCATTCTAACAGAGGCACAGGTAGAAACTTCCTCAATAAGACCCCAAATCTCAGGAAATTAAAATAAGAATTCATAAATGGGACGGCATTAAATTAGAAAGTTTCTGCTTATCAATGGAAACCATCAAGAGTCTAAAGAGGAAACCTACAGAATGAGAGATCATTGTCAGCTATTCCTCTGACAGAGGACTAATATCTAGAATATACAAATTACTTAAAAGACTTAACACTAAAAAAACTAATTACCATGGTTTTAAACCTAACAGAACACTGGCTCCGGTTTACCTGATGCAAGACTTTGAGTAAATTATCTAATCTTACAGAATAGCATTTCCTCATCTGTGAAACAAAGATAATAAGTATCTCATGTAGTTGTTTTATGGATCAAGTGGAATAACAATGATAAAATACTGAGCACACAGCAGCAGTTACCTAATACATACTGATTCTCCTAGCCCATGATAGCTATACATAACATTTCTTTTTTAAAAACAAAACAACAAAATATAAGTCACTTCTGACAATAAAAGTAAAATAATATTCTTAGTAGAAAACTTGGAAAAGATTAAGGAAAAGACCAAAATCATCTTCAATCCAAGTATCAAAGATACACTGTAAAAGTATTTATTTTCTTCCAAACTGTTTTCCATGATGGTACTTTTCACCATGGTTTTGTTCTATGCATGTGTATATACTTTGTTTTGTAGTGTTGGGTATTGAACCCAAGGGCATTTTACCCCTGAGCTACAACCCCAGCCCTATTTTACTATTTTTTATTTGGAATCAGGGTCTAAGTTGTTGAGAGTGTCACTAAGTTGCTAAGAGCCGCACTAAGTTGAGGTTAGCTTTGAACCTGTGATCCTCCTGTCTCGGCCTCCCAAGTACTGGGATTATAGGCATGTACCACTTATGCCTGGTGCATATACAATTTAACAAGCAGCATTTTTATAGACTACTGAATGCCTTTTCAAATGTTTAATGGCTCACAATATTTCTTTGTACCATACTATAATTTTAAAATAAAAGAATGTCAGGGAAAAAAGGAAAAAGGAAGATATGGAAAGAAAGGGAAAATAGGAAGAGAGAAAAAAAGGATGCATTTTTATTTGTAATTAGGGTGGGTAGAATGAAGAAGAAGTAACATTTTTATCAGTCACTAAAAACAAAGTAGTATTTTTAACTTCATTCCAAAATACTCAGAAGTAGCATTATTTTTTAAGAGCTATAAGCTGGAAGCAGGGAAAAATTGATTATGAATATCTAACATGATAGGATATTTAAGACTCTATAGATGACAAGGTATGTTCATGCTGATTAATATTTTCTGTGTCCAGATAATAAAAATATTATATTAATTAATGAAACTATTTCTTACTATAGAAACATTTCCAATTTCAAAAATTTACAAGCTGGGCATGGTGGCGCACGTTTGTAATCCCAGTACTTGGGAGGCTGAGACTGGAGAATCCGGGTTCACGGCCAGCCTCAGCTACTTAGTGAGACCCTCTGCAACTTAGTGAGACCCTGTTTTAAAATAAAGAATAAAAAAAAAAAATAGGGCTGAGGGTGTAGCCCGGAGGTAAAATGCCCCTGGGTTCAATCCCCAGTACTGCCAAAAAAAAAATTCACAAATTTTTACATTATTGCTGATGTGATTGATATTTTGAAAAGCAAAGCTAAAATCTAGATTGTCTAATATAGTTCAAACTTACATTTTGTTGGTAGGTTGTTCCAAAATAATAAGCAGCATTTAGTCTTGTCACTGTGTCTGGACAAAGCTATAGCAAAAGAAAATAACTGATAAATATTTCTCACAAATATTTTCTTTGCTTGAAGAATTCTATAGCTCCCACATGGATATACGCTCTATATAATACTTATTTAATATATCAAAGGTGTGAAATGTTAAGGGAGTATCTTTGTCCTAAAGTCGTAACTTAAAAAACAGTTTTAAGACATCATCTTAAAGCATCAGAAGAAAATCAACTGTGGCATATAACTGATATTCTTCAAGCAATAATTTAGTCTTTCCCTCAGACAAAAATAAATAACATTAGTAATTCTTTAGCTAGAATCATGCTCACCTGTAAAACACCTTCTTCTAAAGTTTGCCACTTGAGAAAATTTCCTCTTATATCATAGGAAGCAGCAACAAACTTCAGTTTTGTATTCTGATTAAAGAAAAACAGTAAAATAATGCCAAGTACTCTGAAAGCAATATAATATTCTATAGAGATTTTCACTGTTGAATAATCCTTTCTTTTTCATTGACGATTTTGTTAAAAAAATTAAACTATCTTTACTTTGAATCTAAATGAACCTATCTCTATGATTAAATACACATATAAGAACTGGACCTATTTTTTGCATAAAAATTATGGAAATTAGGATGTGTGAAGTGCTAGAAAAACATCATGGAGTCAAGTCAGTCTTTGAAAGCACTTCTTAAAACTGTGGATATACATAAGGACAGAAACTGTAAAAACCACTCTTCTCAATTCCACAAGTTCTACTTGCTGCTATAACCACAAACCCTAGAGGTATCCATGCACTCAAGTAAGGTGCTAAGCTCTATACTGTTTAGTTCCTAGAAGCAGCTGATAATTATATTTTAGTTTAGTAACTATATTTTTCAAAATAATCTCAAAAATTAAAAATTGTGACTAGTAATAAGAATAATAATATGCATATTATCTTTTAAAATTGTAAATCAAAATGCAGTTTTCCTCTAATGATATAGTTATGGGTACCTGGTTTTCTCCTTTAAAACTGAAATTTGTAGGAAGAGGTGTACTACTGAGTATTTGAGGTGCCAATCCTAGCTGGTCTCCATAAAACAGCCATGGAAGATTCTGTCTCCTGAAATTAATTACAATTGTTTTAATAAAAGAAAGAAATATTTATTATTATTTGTGAAAATAACTATACTGAATTCAGTGAAAACATTTCATCGATCAAAATGTTCTTACCAAAATGAAATAGAATGAACAGTGCTTAGTCCAGCAGTATTTTCAAAGATAAAATGAAACAGTCGACATGCATCAAATGTAGCAGTGTCATAAGAATTCATGTTCATCACGCACATATTTCCAAGAGCTTGACAAGATGTTAGGTTTGCATACACCTACCAAATAACAATGGCAAAGCAATGTAACATCACACTGATAGTTAAAAGAAAAGTTGATATAAAAATTATGCTTCATCTTAATTTTATCTATTCTACTAATTCTTTTGTTTTTATTCTTTTGCTTTGTATACCTTTTCTCTAACTTGGAGACTTTATATATGGGAAGAGGACTATTAAGTACATTTTAATTATAATTTCTAGGCTAAAATATAAAAATGAATAACTGAACTAGGTAAAAACTTAAAAGTATATTTTTAAAAACTATTAAGTATAATATGTATATTTGAAAGAAGGATAATGTGTTTGTATATTAGATCTGATACATGTAAATCTAGTCCATTTTATTTAAGCAATTTGTTTTCTGAACAACAAAATAAGATGATTTGTTGAGTTTATCTTTCAACTTTCTTTCTCAATTTTCCCTATTAGGAAAATGCAATTCCATTCAAGACAATAACTTTAGAGTGAACTTATTTCTCTCCCTACCCATAACCAACAAATTAGTAAACCCTGTTGGCTCAGTCTTCAAAGATTAGCTAGAAGCTACACACTTTTCTCATTTCCATACCTCCCCTGTCCAACAGTTCCATACTCTGTCACTCAGGTTACTGTAATAGTATCCCAAATGTTCTTCCTGCATCTGTCCTTGTCCCAACAAAATCTATTCTCCATGTTATAGCCTTTTAAAACCTAAAGTTAAGCTGAGCGTGGTGGCATACACCTGTAATCCTAGCACTTGGAAGGCTGAGACAGAAAGGATCACAGTTTTGAGGCAGCCTCAGCACAGTAGCAGGATTCTCCAACCTACTGAGACCCTATTTCAAAACAAAAAGGGGGTTGGGAGTGTAGCTCAGAGGTAGAATGCCCCTGAGTTCAATCTCTAGTACAAAAAAAAATCTAAAGTTAGATATTTTCCTTTGCACAAAGTCCTTCTATCTCTCCTAGAATAAATTCCACGTCTTCCTACACTCCCTACATCTCTGACTTATCTCTCCACTCTCCCTGCTTACTCTGTTCCAGCCACTTAAGCCCCTTTTGGTTTTTTAAGCATGAACAAGCTAGTAAACCACTGCTTTGTGACTTTTGCTCCTCTGTGTTCTCTGCTTAGAACACTTTTCCCTAGATATTTAAACAGCTCACTCTTTCCTTTTTCAGGTCTTTGTTCAAATATCACCCTCTCAGAAATGCCTGTCCTAACCAACCCATATAAAAATACCCCCTTCTATGTTCTTTACCCTGACTTATCGCCTTCATAGCACTTAGCACAACCTGACGTTTACTGACGCTATAACTCCATGGGGGATTTTTTTCTGTCTTTTTCTGAAATATCTAAGTAGATTGAGAATAAGGCCTGGCACATGCTAGATCAACAATAAATATCTACTAAATGATGGCCAGTCTCCCTAAACACTCAATGGCAACCAAATAAGCTTGGAGATACTCAATTTGTGTCTACTGAATAATGTTTTCTTATAGATTCTCTTTCAATCTATTGGAAAGGGCTTATTCTTCTTATAGAATATGACCAAGGAGATATATCTACTTAGAAAACTTTTGTCTGGGTAAAAAATAGCACCACAATTCTTCAAGTGAAATAAAACACTTTGTAAGAATTCAAACTTACCCAACATGCAGCTGCTGCTGACTGCAAATATTTTGCAAACCACTCTGAAGTGAAAGACATGCCCTGTAAATAAAAAATGAAGTTCAAAGTGTGAATGAAGATTCCTTAACCCTACAATGTGAGGGAGATATTAATATGCACACTGTTACATGAGAAATGACTAATGCTACTTTCTTAATACTAGTAGAAAGACTAGTGGAAACTTAAGAATTAATCTAATCAATGTCAGTTACGTCAGTTATCAATTAGGACTGCACTGTAGAATGATGACACTTAGGCAAAGCACATAAGGAGAGAAAATATGTCTATTGTTAAAAGAAAAGAAAAATAATAGATCCCAACTGAGTATTGAGTGGTTAACTTTTGCTGATTAAAATTGACAAGTGATAAAAAATTAGGGGAGTGATTTCTTAGTAATAGGAGATTTGGGATATACAGAATAACCTAGCATTTACAATCTCCAAAGTGCGCTTCTCAAACATCGAAGGGTATCAGAATCACCTTTGCAACATCCGCAAAAGAGAAAATGTGTGGCTTCATTTCAAACCAAAATTAATCAATCTCTAGGATAAGACGAAGGTATACATGGGTTTTTAAAGCTCTAGATATAAACCTCTGGCTAAGAACCACTGCTTTAAAGTTTATCTGCACATTGTACTAAAAATGAGACACCAAGAAGCACCGGAGAAAATTGGACACGAAGAAGATACAACCAAATTACAGGAACATGGCACTGCAGTTATCAAAGAAATCTAAAATAAAGTTATGAAGCACCATTCTCATCTCTTCAATAAGCAAAAATTCTCCTTTTGTAAGAAAAAGAATATATGCATAGAAGAAAGTTGAAGGACACACACACACACACACACACACACAACCTGGTGATAATGGAAAAGCAATGGCAGCAATACAGAGAAATACATGCAGAATGGAGCCACTTAGAATGCCAGTGATAGCTTAACACTACTTATAACCCAACCGAGAAATTTAGAAACACTTGGAAAAACCTAAATATTCCTTGGATGTACAGTTATATAAATTTCAGTGCATAACTAGAATATTATGCAATTATTAAAAATTATAATTATACAAGATAAGCCTGGAACATAGTATAGAGAAACCGGTGAAGTACCTACAGACCAATGGAGTTATGTCAAAAGAATATGGGAGCAGCTGGGCATGGTGGTGCATACCTGTAACCCCAGTACTTGGGAGGCTGAGACAGGAGGATCACAGGTTTGAGGACAGCCTCAGCAAGTAGCAAGACTCTGAGCAACCTAAGAGACACTGTTTCAAAACAAAAATATGGGATGGAGAGTAGCTCAGAGGTAGAATTCCCATGGATTCAATCCCTAGCACCACCACCAAAAAAAGGGGGGGGATATTTTGAAAGGAAGTCCAAATTTGGGACAACGTGAGCTTTGAAAAGAAGAACAACAGTAATAGGTTGTAACACACTGAATAAACAAAGATTCCATGAGTTCACAGTAAATCTTAAAAAAAACACACAAAGAGAAAGGAAAGTGCTCTTTATAGAAGATTAGTAGCTAATAAATGTAAATATCAGAATTATAAAATCATTAGAAATGGCCAATTTAATAATTGATTCAGTCAAAACTCATCAATGTATGCTAAAATGGATATTTACAAAGTAAAATCTCAAAGTAACATCTCAGAGAATGTTACATTACCTTTATAATAAAAAGAAATGGCTAATGCAACTGTGACCAAGGAATCAAATTTAGTGTCACCAATAATTGGATGACATGTGTTTCTTATACTTGTACACAACAAGACTATATACAAACTACATAACTTATTTTTTTGGCAAAAAAGTTTCATTGAGCCTAATCATAAAAAAAAAATCAGAAAAATCCAGGAACACACACACACAAAAGCAAAATGGGGCAGGACTCTGTTCTAAAAGAAACTAAGGAGACTAGGTGTGCACTGGGTGTGGTGGCACACACTTGTAATCCCAGTACTTGGGAGGCTGACAGGAGGATTGCAGGTTCACAGCCAGCCTCAGCTACTTAGTGAGGCCCTCCACAACTTAGTGAGACCCTGTTTCAAGATAAAGAATAAAAAATAGGGCTGAGGGTGTAGCTCAGAGGTAGAGTGCCCCTGAGTTTAATCCCTAGTGCCACAATTAAAAAAAATAAAAGAGACTAGTTGCAATGTGGGATCCTTGTTTGGATAGTGGATTCTTTCTTCAAGAAAGAAAAAAAGAGGAAGAAAGGCAAAAAAGGTCACTATTGGAAAGATGTGGAAAAAAATCTGGACATGTATCAGGTAATTCTATTATTATATTAATTTAATTTATTTCTGCGGTGCTGGGGATAGAATTCATGGGTTCATACATGCAAGTCAAGCATTCTACCACTGAACTACATCCCTGGCTCTATTGTACTAATTTTAAATTTCTCAGATGTGATAAGGAAAATGTTCTTATTTTTAGGAGATACACACTAAAGTATTTGGAGTAAACTGTCATCATGTCTACAACTTTTTTTCAAGTGGCTCAGGAAAACAAATGTGTGTATGTGTATATATGTACATGCAGTAGTCCTTTGTATCTGTATTCACAGATACAAAAGTCTGCAAATGCTCAAGTTCATTATACAAAATGGTATAGTAGTTGCAATTAATCTATGTATATCCTCCCCCAATACTTTAAATCATTTCTAGATTACTTATAATACCTAACACAATATAAATGCTATGTAAATAGTTGTTATACTGTTTTGTTTAGGGGACAATGACAAGAAGAAGTAGTCTGTATATGTTTGATACACATGCCAATTTTTTTCTCCTGAATATAATCGATCTGTAATTGGTTGAATCTGTGGGTGCAGAACCTGTGGATATGGAGGGTAGATGTTATTTATATACATAGAGATACACCAACTGTGGAAAAACATTAATAACTGGTTAACGTAGGTGAAAGATATATGCACAGTCATTCAACTTTCCTGCAATTTTGAAAATTTTCAAAATAAAAGTTGGGGGGAGGCTCAAGACGCTAGTTCACTATACTATCTTTGTAGAAAGGGAATGGGAAGACACTGACCATATTATATATGAAAATCCTTTACTGATTGGCAGTTATAGTCCCACAGTAGGAATAGAAGCTCCCTATAATGAAGTAATACAAAACTAACTACATTCCAGTTTTGTTCCCCAAGAAAACTTTTGACCTTAATGTTCAAAGTAGATATTTACAATTAGGAAGAGTGTATGTTATAGAATCAATACAAGTATTTAAGTCTAATTGGCAATTATAGTCTCAACATAAACTAATAAACATGTACTTTGTTTTATCAATAAGGCTAATCTCTTGTGTTTAGTTACTTTAAACCAGAACATTAGAATCTGACTAATTTACAGTACACAGATAAAACTGAGTTCTCAGACCTGCCAAACTGAGGATGGGCCAAGGTAGTCATACCATTTTAACTAGATTTTGTTTACATGTTTCATACTTTGGCTACACAGAACTAGTCTGAAAAGCAGTTACAATATGACTTAGAATCATGATTCCAAACTTGTCCTTAGGAAAGCATTAGTGTTCAGGACTGGTATGCTGAAATGACAAACATTAAGTGAATCAGATTAACTTTAAGAGTGGAATAGCCCTTCCCTGCTCATCTTCCATTCCTATTGGAGAAGTCTGAAATGGGTCTACTACACAGTGAAGTGGGGGAAAGAAGAACATGAAGGTGGTGATGCAGGAGAAGGTGGTTACACTGAGAAAATGAGTAAACTGATGATGAATGCCAGATTTCTTTTTACTAGAGTGGGTAATTAAAACCTGCCCAAAGGACTGAGGCGCTGCTTTACAAAGTATCAGTATGAGCTGGGTGTGGTGGCACACACCTGTAATTCCAGTACTTGGAAGGCTGAGAGAGGAGGACTGCATGTTTGAGGACAGCCTCAGCAATGTAGGGAGACTCTCAGCAACCTAGTGAAACCCTGTTTCAAAACAAAAAAATTTAAAAAGTGGGGCGGGAACTGACAAGAGGGTTCAATGAGTACTGTGTGCATGTATGCCTCTATTACCCTGAACTTCATCAAGATACACGATGACAAAACAACATTAAAAAAAAACAAGAAAGAAGGAAAGAAAAAAGGGGGTGTAGTTTGGAGGTAGAATGTCCTTGGGTTCAATCTCCAGTAAAACACACACACACACACACACACACGCGCGCGCGTATCTTATGAGCTCATTTCTTTTTTTTTTTTCGGTACTGGGGATTGAACCCAGGGGCATTCTACCTCCGAGCTATACCCTGAGCCCTATTTTTTATTCTTTATTTTGAAACAGGGTTTTACTACGTTACGGAGGGCCTCACTAAGTAGCTGAGGCTGGCAGTGAACTTGGATCCTCCAGTCTCAGCCTTCCAAGTACTGGGATTATAAGCGTGTGCTACCACACCTGGCTGAACTCATTTCTTTAAGCATATATACACAGATAGACATAGAAATAGTTAAAGGTGCATATAAGTATGTGTGTATGTATCTCAAACATGTCTGGTGAGAAGACATGCCTGGTAGTAATCTTGGTTTCTAAATATTATCTTTGAGAGCTTCATAGAGAAATAGCTGATTCCAGGACTGAGGCAGGAAATGTGTAAGTCTGGAAATCTTGTGCCAGAAAGTAAGGAAATGTTCAAAAGATGATGAGGACATGTTAAAAAGACACAGGAGCTAACCTGAAGGGATTTTTACTGGCCAAATCTAGGAAAACTTGAGCCTCAAAATAAATAACGTGTCTTAGATTATAAACAATTGAATAAAATAGGGTCTAACAAATCTATAATGATATTATTAAATTATGGCAGTCATGGTGACTGTGTGGCAGGTGACCCAAGTTAATATCGTCAGGGGTGGAACAGGTAGACATCTAGGCCCCTGGTGTGATGCAATGTACTGAGAAGAGCACATCCTTTTGTGGCTTTCTCCAAGCATGCACAGAGTATAAAGAAACACTGGGCAGACCTAGGTTGAGGGTCATCCTACATACAGAAGGTAAGCCCTGTAATTTTCAAAACTGTTGAGTTCATGAAAGGCAGGGAAAAACTGAGGACTAGTTACAGAATGGAGAAGACTAAAGGTACATGACTTCTAAATAATTGGGGACCTCAGACCAGATAGGAAAAACAGATATTGTTGGGACCTTTTGGCAAAATTATTTCAACTTGAATTATTTGAAAAAAGAAAAAAATGAAAATTGCAGGGCTGCAAATTTGAAGATCATATACAGAAGTTCACTCCAGTCTAAGACTGGGAGAGAATGCCCCCAAATGCTATTACAAATGAGCCAACTTGGGGATGATATCAGAACTTCTCATGTATATTCTTAGTTTAGCATTAATTTCATTGTTTTACCACTAATTGGTTCTTGTCTCTCATCCCCACAAGACCATACTGGAGGAGAGGAATTTATGCCTTATTCAAAATCTCATATTCTACCTTCTTCATTGCTATCCTCACATCACTCCCAGCTGCTCTGTCTTATTTGATGATATTAACAACCAGATCACAGTCTATCTTCCCCAAGCTCTGCTGGTATACTGGATATCTTCAAAGTTCTCTAATTTCCAGTTAGTCATGTGGCCCCTATTCTCTCAGATTTCTGACTTCTTCAGTTCTAATTCACCCACTTCCCATTTTACACCCCACACCATTTTATCACAGCATCTGTCGCAAAAGCTCTAATCCTAGTCCTAAATGTTCTCATCCATAAAACAAAGATCCTGGCTGGATATGAATAATCCTAGTTTCTTCAATGCTTACCATGTATAGGCACTACAATGTAGGTATTATTATGTCCAACTTACAGACAATAAAAACTGAAGTTTAGAAATATTAAGTAACTTTCCCAAAGCCCAAGGATATAAAACTAATGACTGGCAAATCTAGATCTCAAATCTAAAGTTTGTGGTACTCTTCACTGTGTTATACTGCTTACTTTATAGGACCTATATAGGTCATTTTCAATTTAAACACTTTTGATTCATTGAAAAAAGAATGAGCTTATTAGGCATAGAAGATAGTACTATACTTATAAATTATAACATACTCGTTAGACTAATGTTTCTTAAATTAATAATTTCTATTTTAAAGTGATTTAAACTTCAGTGGTCCTTATTTTAGTCTGAAATTAATTATCAAAGGATGAAATACAGAAAGATCCTTCACAATCAAGCAAAAAGGTAAAACATACTCACAAGCTCTCCATGACGTACAGCTGAAATTACACGTGGAGGAAAATTCCCTGTGCTGCTGAAACATAATCCTCCTGTCTTCATAAATAAATAAGAAAAAAAAATACCTAGTTTATGAAAAAGCATAAGCAATTGAATTAAAAATAAATACTTTATCAATTTGATTATTCTTACTAAAATGTTAGGTTCTGAACATGTACAGGACCTGCTGGTATTAATGAACGATGGTTCACATCGGATACACCTGTTCAATACAACAAAAATAATTTTTAAAGTGTTAATGAATTATACTAAACCTAATTTAGTTGAGAACTTATCTTTCTAAATGTTGGATTATATCATATTCATTTTGCTAAGCGATTACTTAAATAAATTGAAAATAGTAACACTGGTTTGAATAGTTTTACATCACTATGTTACAAGGTAAAGGATAAACAAATAAAATCAACCAGTAATAGAAGACTACTTTCTTACCTACACATGGGAATGTACAGAATAGATAATATTCAATAGCAAAGATAGTCAAGTCACTGAACTTTTAACAAAAGAGCCTAACACACTCATATAAAAGAAACTAAATCAATTTTATAAGTAGTTTTTTCAAATGCACGTTATTTTATCTGCACAAAGCAAGAAGGCAGCATAAGCTAAAAAGATTAGTATATCTATAGCTCATCAAACCTCCAGCCAATACTTTTAAAGTCTATTCACCATCTCTGCTTATTTTATAAGAATATTTCATATTTTCCAATAAAAAATGAGATAGAGGGAGGACACTGGACTAGCGGGAGACTCTGATAGGTTTATATGGATTATTACCTGCAAGATATAGCAAGTAGGAAACATGGCTGGGGCAAGGCATAAAACTCAGAGAAGGCTTGGGGAATTATTAGAGGGGCAAACTTGGGGATCAGCCCAATAGTCAGCTTTGGATGCTGCAACTCAAGTCAGTCTGAAAGAAGAGATGATCCAACACCATCACTTGGAGAAGCTGTTCAACTATTTTCTATATTGAACTTGGGAACTGAAAAGAAAAAC
>PVJS01027452.1:0-26237 GCA_004027185.1 Glis glis | reverse complement strand
AAAGAGAATCAACCCAAATTACCAAAATAAGAGATGAAAAAGGAGATATCACGACTGACAGCGTGGAAATACAGAGGATTATCAGAAACTACTTTGAAAAGATATACTCAAACAGAACGGAAAACCTTGAAGAAATTGACAAGTTTTTAGACACATACAACCCCCCAAAATTGAATCAAGAAGATATAGAAAAATTAAATCTCCCACATTTTATATCCTAGAGATTTTTCCTTTCCAATCTTTTATATGAAACATTGACTTTATTTATATTCTCTGTGGTGCTTTATTGTATTGTGAATTTTGAATGAAGACCTAACTTATATGAATGGCTGCAGGCATATAGATTTTTAAAGCTTTCAATTCTAACATCTTAATAAGAAAATTTGCTTGTGGAATGTGACTAATACCTTAAAAACATAGTTTTCCAGGTGGATAAGAACTTAATATTGAAAAGATATTAATTGAAAATGACTCTGGAAAATATATATGGAAATTTCCTCTAATACTTTCCCAACTTTTCTGTAAGTTTGAAATAATTGTTTTAAAAAGTAAAAGAGAGCCCCCAAAATAAAAATTAAAACTGTATTTAATGTTAGTTTTGACTTTTTCATCTTCTCTGGGGTTCAGAACTGAAGTCAAAGCATTCATGGTGAACCCACTGAGCAAAGAGCACACTGCCCGCCCATATGGCAAGATTTCAGAGGCCAGGTGTGGTGGCGCACACTTGTAATCCCAGTACTTTGGGAGGCAGAGACCGGAGGATCCGGATTCGCGGCCAGCCTCAGCTCTCTCTCTCTCTCTCTCTTTCTCTCTCTCTCTCTCTCTCTCTCTCTCTCTCTCTCTCTCCTTAGTGAGGCCCTCCGCAACTTCGTGAGACCCAGTTTCAAAATAAAAAAGTATAAAAAAATAGGGCCGGGGGCGTAGTGCGGAGGTAGAATGCCACTGCGTTCAATCCCCAGTACCAAAAAAAAAAAAGATTTCAGAGGTGTCAGGAAAGTTTGGGAGAGGACATCTGCTAGTTGTGCTTGACTAGGGCACCTTCTCACATCTTCTAGTAGTAGAGCTTCAATTTTCTCCTTACATCACCACTGCCCCATTCTCTGTCTACTGATAGGGGTGGGGCTGGCATAGGACTGACCAGTACAAGGTCATCCCTGGTATCTGTGGAGGATTGGTTCCAGAAGCCCTGTGGATACTCAAATCTGCAGACACTCAAGTCTGTTATATAACACAGTATAGTATTGCATATAAACTTATGCACATTCTCCTGTCCACTTTCAATAATCTCTAGATTATTTATAATACCTAATTAAATTCTGTATGAATGGCTATTTTGCTACTTATTGTTTAGGCAAGAAGAAGAAGAAGAAAAAAAAGGCCTGTACATGTTTGGTATAGATTCATTTCATTTTCAAATTTTTTTTGACCTGAGGTTGGTTGAATCCACAGATGCTAAAACCCACAGATGCTGGAGCCCACAGATTCTGGAACCCACACTGGAACGTGAACGAGCTGGAATTTGGGGACACAGAAAGCTGACTGCATTCTATTCTCAGTGTGGTGCTTGTTTGGGAAATTGGCTTCAGGCCCAAACCAGACCAATGAGACTCAATTCTGTTTCCATGTTGAAACTATTGGGAAAAAGTATCTTCGGTCATCTTGACTCCGTATTGAAAGATTCTACTTAAATCTAGTCACTGCAGTGCAAAATAAAACTGAGAGAGGGAAAAAATCAAGCTGTGATAAAATTGTTTGAGGCTTCAGATCCAGTTAGCCCAAAGCTGCCTCCTTTCTAGTTCAATTAGTTTGAAAAGTACCACCCTCCTCCCCCGTTTTGACTTAAAATAATTTAAGTTGGATTTCTGTCACTCAGAAACTGAGCAGGCTAAAATTAGCTGGGACTAAGAAAGTAAAATCTGAATGGCCAGTCACCAGGTTGAATAATAGACAGACATAGATAGACCCAGCCCTGCAAATTTAGAAGGAAACATTCTCTTACAAGAACATGCTACAGCTCCAAGGTGTCATAATGCCCCTTTTTGAGTGTGTGTGGGTGTTTGAAATTCTACCAGTAAGAATAAAACATCTGCCAGGCATGGTGGCATACACTTGTAATCCAAACTACTCGGGAGGCTGAGGCAGGAGGATCATAAGTTTGAGGCCAGCCTGGGTAACTTAGGGAGATCTTATCTCAAAATAAAATTAAAGGGGCTAGGGATGTAGCTCAGTGGAGGAGCATTTGCCTAATATGTATGAGGCTCTGGGTTTAATCATCAGTACCACAAAAAATAAAGAAAAAAAAGAAGAATAAAACATCCCAGTCCTTGCATGCAGGATTTAAGTCACTCTGAAACAGAGGAACAGCCTGGATTCATACAACCCAGGAGCAGAGCTTCAGGTAAGGAGTTTCTGCCCACAACATCCCCAGCTGCCTTCACTTTGTGGGTCAAAGGAAGCGGGACTTGAGTCTCCTTTGCAGTCTGGACCTGGCTTGATCCCTTTTCACAGTCCTGCTTTGCTGTTAAGTCTATCAAAAGACAGTTCACATTTCATCTGCGCTCCACTCTGACACACAGCAATTTACGTTTTCCTTTGGTGAGATGACCCAGGTTTCATCTCGAGTTCTACCAGACTCCAAGTAGCAACTGGTGGCTTTAGGTTGACTATGCTTGGGAAACCAAAGGGCTTTCACTATCAGAGCCATCTTCCCCAGGATAATGCCTCCACTCAAATTTGTTTCATAATTAAAGATCTGGCCATCTATTCATCCCCCGAGTAAATTTCATGGGGAAGTTGAGACTCTAAAGCAAGCGTTTTAAAGTTGGGCTTCGTAGATTAAGTGTTCTAAGAGGGATGCCTGTGTGCCACAGCAGGATCCCCGTCACTGGGAGCTTGTTACAAAGGCAGAATCTGGCTCCATCCCTAAACTGCTGAATTAGAATCTGCATTGAATTAAGATCCCTGGGCAACTGTGTGAACAATAGAGTTTGAGAAGTACAGCTCTGGAGAGTTCCTGAAGTTTCCATCGGGTTCCTCAGGAAAAGTTGGAGGCAGGTCAGGGGGACTAAAAGCCGTGGGCTTTTCCCTTATGATAGTCATTCTGTAATATCTTGCTGTGTGACTTTCACTTTTATGTATATACTTATTTAAAACAAAACACAACATTTGAGCCAGGAGTTGTGGCACATGCCTATAATCCCAGTACTTGGAAGACTGAGGCAGGAGGACTGCAGGTTTGAGGTTAGTTTCAGCAATTTAGCGAGACCCTAGCAACTTAGTGAGACTCTGTTTCAAATAAAACATTAAAAAAGGGCTGGAGATGTAGCTCTGAGGTAGAATGCCTCTGTGTTTAATCTGTAGTAACACACACACACATGCACACACACACAATAAAAATAAATAAACACAAAATAAAAAATAATAAATAAATAAAGGGCTGGGGGTAGCTTGGAGGGAAAATGCTCCTGGGTTCAATCGCTAGTAGGAAAAAACAAAACAAAACTAAAATGTTTGAAATACTACTATTTTAAGCCACATTAATATTCCATTGTGAAAGAGTTCGTCAAATTGTGTGCCAGAAAATAAGTTTTTTTTTGGGGGGGGGAGGATGGACTAGTCAAAGAAGAATCTGACTAGGGAAAAGCTGAAACTAGAAAGTGAAGTCATGTTCATTTTGTCATTTTCCCGTCTGTACCGACAGGGCTTCTGGCAGGAGCAGCGGTTGGTGTGTTGAGGTGGCCTGCACCTGGGGTCCTAGAGTGACTCTGAATAATGGAATCAGGAGGGTGGATCTGTCAGAGACCCATCTGCGTAAGGACCAAGGAACCTGCTAGGATAATGTCTTGGGCACAGGAAAAGCCAGAAAGACAGGTTTGACTGAGAAGAAAGAGTTGGTTCTCAGAGGGGAGGGGCGGCTTCAGAACAGCATGGTGGCTGTCACTGCAATTGATTTCTGTCTCCAGCTCATAGATGAGAGAGGGAACTCTATCTAAGAATGAAAGGAGCCTCCCCCTAGTCTTGGGTAATTATTAGGACACAGGAGGCTCTTTGTGAGAATGTAACCTGGAGGGAGAAGCATTTCCTCACCTGCCTTCCTGTGTCTACGGACCACCCTTTTGTTCCCTGACTCTGCCTTCACAGTGATGCCGGGCTGGGGATGGACAGTGCTCACAGGTGCATGACTGAGCCTGGCAGAGAAGGGGCAGAGACTGGAGACTGCAGTGGGCATGAGATGAAAAAGGTCCAGAAGCCAGTGGCCAGAGGAGGCCCTCATGTTTTTATTAAGCACACAAGAAAGGGTGTGAGGGCAGGGGTCTTACAGTTGTAGTTAACATATACAGTCCTACAGGTATGTGACCCTACAGGTATCCACAAGCAGAGGAAGGACAGGAAAATTTAACAAGAAATTTTATTGATGTTCAAAATATAATCGCCCCCATCCTTTCTTAGCTCTTTTAAATAGATGCATCTTAAACCAAGTTCCCCTGGATAGATATTCCTCACAAATATTTATAGTTGAATTTACAGCTGAGAGATGGGATCTTTCTAAACACGGAGAGAACCCCATGCAGTTTATTTTCCCCCTAAATTCTCCTCAGATTTGAAGTATTTCTCCAAGGAATACAAGATGTGAAGTGTACTGCCTTCTTTCTTGAACCCTCATCACTACCTAAACATATGCACAACCTTAGCAGGCACTTGTCCACTGTTCAATTAAGTCTCAACTATACACGATTTCATTTCATTGTTTCAAAATATGTTTTAATATCTGCCACATCCTGGGAGTACAAAGATAGCTAAGATGTTCCTTTCAACTTCAATGCTTAAGTCAAAGATAGTTTTTTCTTTTTGTTCAAAATGAAAGAGTACAGTTTAATAAAATCTGAGCAGTTATAGTGATGCACAAGACTTTATCTTAATTATTTCTCAGCAAAATCCCAGGAGGGTCAAACCTCGTGTTCCTATGAGGAAAAAAAAAGTGTGTGGAAAAAAAGTTCTGCAAGGAGTATATAAGAACTGCCAGCATTGACGTCCTCGACCACCTTCCTCTGCCTGTCCCTTTTGACACTAAATCCCACTTTCTAGAATTTAATGTGGTTCGCCTTAGCCTAATAGCTTCGGATGTTTCCAGGAAAATCTCTATCCACAGGACTTAGGGATGAGTACCGGCAGCAGGTGCTATTATATTTAGGCTCACTTCTTGCTACCTGGCTCAAGAGTGACCATGATCATGGCTTATTGAACATGGCTAAGGACATGTATTGAACCCTATTTTAAGAGCCATTGTTGAAATATTTTATCATGCTGCAGTATCTCTCCTTCAATTCCAGATGATGTTTTGACCCCACTGATCTAGGCGGCATACCATTTCTACCCTCTGGAGGAGACATGTCTCTACTTGATGTGGTCTATTTCCCTGAAATGTAGACGTCTACTTGTTATCATCTCAACTGCATGGTCAGCTCCTTCTATGGAGTGACAGCAACTTTATCTGATGTCTAAAGGTGAGGGGAGGAAGGGGAAGGGGCAGAGCCTGATTTTGCTGCTTTGGAGCTACAGATAGGAAGTGGTAGCTGGGCTTTGCACACGGTGCCCTGTATGTAGAGGCAGAGTTTTAATCAGGGGGTGAGCAAGACTCTGCTTTTCTTTACCTGTTGCTGTGAATAACTTATTTCCAATTATACTTATTTTAGAAAGCGTCCTTTCTTTTTCAGGCTCTCAGGAAGTAAAATTGTGTTCAGACTATTTTACTCTCTGGAGATATTACTTTTAAAAGGTCACTAAGGATGAATGCTTGTTTGCTTCTTGAAGGGGACAAAATAGTGCCACTTGTTAGCTCTAGTGAGAAACTCCCAAAGAAGATACACTTTGCCAGTTTCTCTAAAAAACTTTTTAGAAATGATTTAGAGCCTGCCACATAGTAGGCAAATGTTTGCTGAATGAAGCAATGGAAATGTTATGTTAAGGACACACAGATGTATCATACCAAGTATTCTTTGCAGACACACAGTACCTCCTAAATGTAGAAATCATTACAGCTTTATAAACGGAAACCTGGTGGCGTGAACCTACTACCATATATAAGAACAAGTAGAGCCTGTGGGGGATTTATGTCCAAGTTCAAGACCAAAGGTAAACTTGAACCATATTTACTTGCTAGGCTGTCTTTATTATATTATTACTTTGCTTCAGTTTTATATTGAGGTATGATTTGAGCCCCAACAGATAGGATTTATTTGGTGGAATACAAAGGCAATACCACTTCTGCAAAAATAATGTCCCATGTATTAGATACAGTGAGGGCTCAGCCAAAAAAAAAAAGATTTTCTTCACCTTAAGCTTTTTAATTGACATGTTTTATAATATTGATACAATATTTAATATATTATTGCTATGTTAAGACTGGCTTCTTTGTGGTAATATTGGAAGCTAAGTGTATTGGACATCAGAAATACCTAACTTTGATATAATCAAAGCACTCACAGCAATGCATTTATTAGCAGAAAGTATTTTTTATGGAGGAAATCCTAATACGATAATTTATATTTAAAAAATAAATTTACTTTCTGATGTTTTGAGTCCTGTCCTATTTAAGAGATCCACTTTGGGTCCTGTAATGAAACTGGTGAATATGAATTGGAAAAAAAAAACAAAGATAATCGGTACCAGGACTTTATTAGCATTTCACTGGATACAAAGAAACTTATTGTTTACATTAAGAACACAATCTTATCAAAAATTCACATTTGATATACAGACTGTAGGCATGAATTTTTTTACAACACATTTATTAAAGTATCAATGACCAGATCCTAAAAAGAGAAGGCACAGATCTGTCCCCCTCTGGTGAATTTCTGCTGTCTAATGAAGGAAATGTCACCAGCTCTGAAAATTCCTGTCCTCCAGAAATAAAGCAAATGAATATAAATCAAGAGATGGAAATGTTGTATTAAAGGAATTTTGGGTCTCCTATACCACTCATAGAAATTTCACGAAAGGAATTAGCTACCAACAATGTTTCAAAACGCCATTCACATTTGGTATGTCAAGGACTCACTGTTGGAAACAGCAGTATTTGAAAACTTTCTTTTAGGAATTCCAACATGGTTCTAGTCTCTGAAAACTGTTCTAGAAACCACCATTAGAGCTCATTACTCTTATTCTGGGGCTTCTTGGGTTTTCAATTCCTAAAACAAAATCGAAAACAAAAATGGACTGGTAGCTGGGTGCGGTGGTAAACTCCTGTAATCCCTCTACTTGGGAGGCTGAACTGGAGGATCCCAGCACACAATAACTTAGCAAGACCCTGTTTCAAAATAAAAGTGGCTGGGGGTATAGCTCAGTGGTAGAATGCCCCTGGGTTCAATCCCCAGTACCCCCCCCACATAAAATGGATTGGTTATTATAATTTTCTTTAGCAAGTCTCTCTGTTAGGGCTAGTTTCATGCCAGGGACCATATTCTGTCCCCTCCCTGCTGGCCCAACTGCCCCTACTGTTCTGAGGAGGCACCCACAGGGCCATGTCTACTCGGACTCCCCTGTCCCTGCAGTGAAGAGTCCTTTCTATGTCAAATTTTCAGCAATTATACAGATGACTAGATTTAACCTGATAAAAGTATTTTGTGGTAAAAGTGTTCATGGAGGGGTATGTGTGTGTGTGTGTGTGTGTGTGTGTGTGTGTGTTTGGGGTATTAATGGATTAGTTTATTGTCTCTGAAAGAAAAAGAAACTAAATTTTAAAAGAGGTCTTAGTACTAGATTACTTCTTTCCAAGAGCATTTACTACTTTCCAAGAGCATTTTTAATTTTAACATGTGTATGTGTTTTTTGGGTTGTCTCAATTACTGGGGGATGTTACTTAAAGGATGAATGAGAGCCCAGGGGCTCTCTCGAAACAGATCAGGTGAAGGGAAATTGTGACTATGGTGGTATTAATCTAATGAAGGTAATTGCTTGGTTATTCTATTGATTTTTGAGTTGGTCCTAAATAAAGCATTTGTCAGATCTGGTAGGGACCAATTTTCCTTCATGAAGGGTACTACGACTGCAGATTTTCATGAGGTGTCTTAACATGGGGTATGAAGGGAGGGAGACCTCAGTCGTCACAGGTAGCCAAGCGGAAAAATATTGAGAGGCAATATGGATAGTGCTGCCAGATTTAGGGGAAAAAATACAGGACATATCCACTTAAATTTGAATTTCATATAATTTTGTGTGTAATTTTATCTGATAAATATATAGAAAATACACTAAATTATTATTTACCTGAAATTTGAATTTCACTGGCATTCCATGTTGTACATGGCAACCTTAAATGTTGTAAAGAAGTAATTGAGAATGGATGAGATACAAAGGTTAATTATTATTTCATCCCAGACCCTAAACCCAAAGATTATAGAGATTTTTCTTCAAGCACGACCACCTGTGTAGATCCTTGAATTAATCATGGACTTTCTACCAGTGGGCGACACACAGGACAGACAGAAAAAGTATGAGTGCTACACACTTGAGATGAGAACCATGTTGGAAACACATCACGATGCTGGAGCTTCAGCGACTCTCACAGAGCAAAGGTGGTTCATCTCACTTCAGAAGACCCGACTTCCCAAAATAAGAGTCTAGAGAAACTATTTTCCATGGAAAACTTATTGTTTAAGGAAAACAATTAAAAACCAGGAAAATCTTATTACAGAGTTCCATGTTAGGAAGAATAACTTTAGCAGTGCGCTAGTTCTGTAGCTGACAGAATAAAACGTGAATTCGGTCTGTTCGTATGATGATGAAATTAGCAAATTAATTGATGAATGAAAATTTTGAAAAGCATGGGTGCCCCACAAAGTTGGACATTTTGCTTGTGGAAACTGAGAAGTTCTAAAGCAAATACCCTATATACTTGTTTTAAAAGCCATCTTTACCAAAAAACATAATTTCTGTTTAAACTTTAAATTAAAATTAAAGCAACAACAAATCAAAAAAGAAACATGGCAATGATTTAAGGCTGGTCATAATGTGCCCTTTTTCTTTAGGATAAGTTTGATTTTTTGATAAGATACAATATACTTACACATACCACTGACAAGCATACAGTTTTGACTCATACAAATATACATTTAGAACTAATACCTACAAAATGGTATCACAAGTGAAATAAAAATTACAGTTTTTTAACAGATTCAGTCAACACTTTTTACAAATTCTACAGAACAGTTTTATCATTGTCATTGGGAAAACAAACAATTTGGAGCATTATTTAAAACTGTATGGAACACAGGAGCCACCAGTAAGTTATGGCAAATATAGCATTTACACCACGGTGTCACTGAAATCTAGTTGAAAAGACTAAAGTGCTGTTCAACAAAATGCTTTAAAAATCTTGTTTAGCATATCCTGAGGGACACGGTGCATTATTTTCTCTTAGCAATTCAAAATGTGGACACTCTGCCCATGGAGTTCCTTTTTGGTTGAACAACCAAAAGAAGATTGTGTCGTTGAGTATTTGTAAAACTGTAGAATTGACAACTCATGAAAACATGCATTTCCTGAGACTTCCAACTTTCCAGTCTGGAATCCTAAAAGGGGAAAACCTAAACAGGTAACCCTGCTTTTTAAAAACATGTCAGAACCTCGAAGGACTTACAACACCTTTAAGTGAAGATGTGTATGTGTTTGTAATTTATATCCAAAGTCCACTGTCCTCAGATTCTCTAGTTTGAAGTGTATTGACAACATAATTAGATGATTGCTGCCAGGTATTTCCTATTTAATATTTAAATACTTTATGTTTATGACTAATAACATAGGAGATGCTGATTGTAAGAATTAAAATTGCAGTGGAATCAGGTTGGATGATTAGGTGCAGTTTCAACACATGCGTGTGTGTGTGTGTGTGTGTGTGTGTGTGTGTGTACACCACACAGGTGCATCATGCCAAACGCATTAGGCTCTAATACATTCACTGTTTGGTGGCGCTCCATGAAAAGTTGAGTTTTCCCAGTATGGCTGCAAGTGAATATTGAGGTCATCATAATAGAATATCCTAAGGCTTTTAAAGGACGCCTCCTCATTCTCTACGTTCACATGACTATATAGTTAATAAAGGAGACATAAATGATAAGGGCAGAAGTATTCACCATATTGGTTCTTCAAAATTACTTACAAGAAAGCAAAAATGATGCCCTTTGCTTGTTTTCCCTCAAACTATACACTCCTTCAATTTCCTGCTGCAGTTTGGGTAAAAGTTGGATTTTATTTTTATTTTTTGCCTTGTAGGACTTGTGACATAAAGTCTTAAGAAAGAAGAAAAACAAAAAATGCACCAAGTTGTATTGAGTACACCTTGGGGCCTGTTTGTAGCCCTTGTACTTCTAGCTCTCTGGAAAGACAATGACGGCTAAGACAAAGGAACATAAGCTGAGGGTAAGCTCTGAATACATATCACCATCTCACCCCCATTTCCTTATGGAAGGCCCACGGCCTGCTCCCAAAGTGTGCCCCAGGACAGGGCCAATGAACAGAAGACAGCCAGAGGCACCGTTCTCCATTCCCCTTTCCAAGGAATTCCTTTTAGGGAATTCTCCTATAGTTCATTTCTACCTCTTCCCGCCTTTAGAAATTAAGGCAAGTCCATTTGCTCTTCGTGCCTGCTATGTAGATGGTTCTATGTGTCCACCGTGAAACCTTAACATTGGATTGAAAGAATCCTTTGTCTAGCATGGTTTCTGTGTGCATATCCTTAATAGCAATAAAAAGCTTTCCCCGAATAAGTAACTGCACCATCTAATGCTTCATCATGTTTGTTCTTTCCAGCACCCAAATGACAACTATAATAACAAAGTTAATTCTAAGCAACATGATAGGAAAGCATCTAAGTTCAAGAAAATACAACATAGTTACCTCTATATTTTATTCATTTTTTATTAATAGGTTGAAAGATCTGTTTTCTGTCATATTTATAAGTTAAATCCTTGTGTCATTGCAAGTATGCTTGGCTAAAGATCCTCCTGAGGAATGAATAATGAAGAGTCAGAGACAAAGTGTATCCAAAAAGAAAATTTACAGGACATAAATTTCAATAATCTCCAATCCTCAAAAAGATGTATATTCAGTTACACATAAATAGCAGGTGAAAGTGATAGACAATAAGACTGCAAGGGAAGGGAAAATGGAAAGAAAAGAACTCTATTTGTAAATATTTAAGTTACAAGCTATAATATTTTACAAAAATATTTAATGTGACTGGCTACTCCATTTTCAAAGATTTTTTTTATCAGTCTTTCTCATATGTTGTTAAAGGGCTCAGTGTTAAATTAAATTATTTAATATTATCAGTGTTTTCATTTGAAGAGAATTGCACTGTTTCTGTCTATATCTCTGTGTGTTTGTGTATATTTGTATTTGTCTGCCCACACAGGAGTGGGTATATGTTGGTGCATTGTGCATGACAAAACATATACACACAGCTGGAATGCATAAACATATCTGTTGTGTGTATATGCATGCTACTTGGTCTACACAGGTACTACATTCTTCATGAACATTCTTTTCAGCATAAAAAAAATCTATTTCCTCCCTGCAGTTGCTAGTAAGTACTGTTTTCTAATAACGAGTATTTATAATCTCAAAATCAACTCTCGATTATTTATAATCTTGATATATTTAATCTTAAAATCAACTCTCCTATCTAGGACTAAGAGACTAACTCATATGTCTTACATTTATATTAATTAAAAGGTGACAGCATGCTTTTATTTCTCCATGGTTTCAATTTGTGTAGCACTGCATTGTCCCAGGAAAATATTGTGGTGTGATTATTTCTAAATTTGACGATAAAGTAATTCACAATTGTAAGAATTCCAGCAAATTTTACAAGTTTGTATAAATGCCTCACGATTCTCCTGTGAGGCACATAGAAGAAGGGTATTTATTGTGCTCTTTTTAAGACTGTTTTAGAGTTGTCAACTATATCAAAGACACCAAGGAGAATGCAAAGCTCAAATTTGTGTTGTCATTGTTCTTCTTATATACCTCCATTATTGAAAGCTAGGCCACAGATAGTTTGCATGAGACTTTTGCCCCTCTGCCTTAATCTTGCCTCTGGAGTAGGATAGAATCCAGAAGTAATGAATCAGGGCCAACTTTCAAAAAGTCCATCCAGATCACAAAAATTTCAATAATATCCCAAAGATATTTTATGGATTCTTATGATTTCTTGTACAGAGTTTCAAAACCTTGCTCTCAAAAACTCCTCTGCCACCCTTCTTTCCTCTTTCCATCAAGTCAGAAACTTGAAGCTTCTTGAAAAACATGCTTTAAAATCTGGCATTTAGAACTATATTGTTTGGAAAGTCTAATTTGGTAGGAAAGTTTGTAAGGTCTTTCTTTTTCCTGCCTTTTTTTAAAAATCAAAATCATTAAGAGGGCTTTTGGAAGAGTTCTTTTCAGAGTTTCTGATTTTAACACACTTGCTTTAATGTATCAGTTTTGGGGCATTTGCTATGCATTATTACTTAGGAGACTGCTGAGTTAACAATGGAATCCGTCTTCCCCACCCCATCCCTCATTTTTTTGCTATGGAGTTGGCACTCGTAATCTTTCCAAAAAAGGTTTTACACTATAGTTATAGCTGCCTTAAATAGAAATACTGTGAAACACTATTGTATTCATAAAACACAAAGATCACTGATTATGGCCTCCAATATTACTGATGCAGGGAAACTGATTTAACGTATATTTTCTATGACCAAAAGGTAGCTATGATTGCCCAATTGCAGATGAATACAGAATAGTATACCAAGTCCCACAAAACAAGTAAATTTAAGTACAACAATGTAATACACATTATGTTGGGCATTCAATTGTTTTAAGTCCCACACAACATCTGATTAGAAAGAGCGAGCGAGCAAGCGAGCGAGAGAGGGATTGGAAAGGTTAGAAGAGGGTATAGATAGTCAAGGAGCCCTAGGTTGAAATTAGAAAATGCAATCAGGTAAACACTCATGAGTTATACGTTACAAAGACTAATTTGGAAAAACAAAATTCACTGTTCTTTTTTATCCCTAACACTAGAAGTAGATTTTGCTCATCAGATACGAAATGAAATATTTATAGTAATGCAGAGTATGATTATAATCACTGAAGAAATGATTTCCCTCCTTTTCCCACCCACTACCAGCCCTAATTCCTTCTGAGACTCAGTGGAATAGGAAGATCAGTGTTTATAGATATTATGCCTAACACAATGAATCTTCTCTATCTTATTTGTGGACACTCCAAAGAGTACTATCAAGTATTGGCTTCTCCTTCCTCAAAGACATAGTTGAGCTTTATGACGGTGCTGATAAAATCACCAAGTTCTACAAAATCGGCAGTGACAATATTGATGCCACTCTCTCCTGGCTTCTGCGTGCGGACCCATTGCATCATGGCAGGAAGAGCTCTGAGGAAGGAAACAAAAAGAGATGTCACAGAAGGCAAGGCATTATCTTTTAAGGTCTACAGTTTTCAGGCTTCCTTTGGTTTTATAATTTATTAGAATAAATGTTACAAGTATAGGTTCAGAAGGGGGAAGGGGAGGCCAAATGGACAATGGTGAATTCATAATCTTTGAAGAATCTCTGCAGGAGAAATAGTTACCATGTTGGTTCATATTGGATTCTTCATTTCTGGAGATCTTAGATACTGTGATAGTTTATACTGAAGCTCCTCCACTAAGTAAACAGCATTCTTGCATTTCTATTCTGGCTTGGCATGGGGTAACTGAACACCCTGCAAAGCTATAGAGTGATAGAGTGAGAGTTGAATACATGCACTTAGAAAACATTTATTATGAACCCAATATTTTCAGGAAATACACTAAGATATTGTGAACAGACACAAGAGCAAACATCTTTGCCTCAAAAAAGTTCATGGTTTGGTGGTAGGCAGATGGACATGGAAGAAAATTGTAATATAGTGTCAACAGGGCTCATTCCTTCAAACTTACTTAGTGAGCACCTGTTAAATTGCAATCCCCATTGTAGCCATGTGGAATATTCAAGAGAAAACAGATAAAAATATCTGATCTTATGAACTTACAGTATCATAAAGAGAGAGACAATAAGTACTAATCATAAGTGAATTATATGGTTGGGTAAGAGCGAATAGTTGTAAAAACAGAGCAAAGAAAGAATTAGGAGCATGCAGCTGGGGGGAGTGATGCAATTGCAACTTAAAATAGGGTTGTTCAGTAGACTTCACTGATAAGTGTACATTTGTGCAAAGGTTTGAAAAAATTAGGAAGTTAGTCGCATGGCTATCTAAGAAAAGCATCGCAGCTACTGCTATGGCCCTAAAGGGGTAGCATACCTAAGCCTGGAGAAAGGAACCGGAGAGCAATACACAATACAGGGTTTTGAGAAATGTATAGCAACTGAAAGCTGTTAACCAGGGGAAAACTGTAATTATGTTTGTGGCTTAGAATGGTTTGTCTTCTGTGTAGATAAATGAATAAAAGAGTACAAGTCTGGGAGCAAGCAGAACAATTAGAGGCTCTAGAGCAATCAGACAAGAGAAGGAAATAAAGGGCATCCAAATCGGAGAAGAGGAAGTCAAGTTGTCACTTTTTCAGATGATATGATTTTATATAGAGAAAACCTCAGGGATTCCATCAGAAAAACACTAGAACTAATAAACAGGTTCAGTAAAATTGCAGCATAAAATTCAACATAGAAAAATTAGTAGTGCTGCTATGCATAAACAATAATTTATCTGAAAAAGAAATTAAGAAATCAATTCCATTCCTAATAGCTATGAAAAGTACCTAGGAATAAATATGACTAAAGAAATTAAGGATCTCTACAATGAAAAATATAAAACTTTGATAAAAGAAATTGAAGAGGACTCTCAAACACACACACACACACACACACACACACACACACACACAGAGCCAAATAGTTCTTTTTTTTTGAGCAAAAGAACTCAGCTGAAGACATTCTACTACCTGACTTCAAAACATACTACAAAGCTATAGTAATCAAAACAGCATGATGGGAAAAAAGACACATACACATAGATCAATGGGACAGATAAGAAAGCCTAGAAGTAAATTCACATATCTATAGCCTAATCATCTTCAAAAAAGGTGCTAAGAACATGCATTGGAGCAAGGATGAGCTCTTCAATTAATGGAATAGACATGAATTTTGGGAAATGGGATTACTTTCTCTATTTCTTTCTCAGAAGCAAAATAGACAAATTCAATTGCATCAAACTAAAAAGTTTCTGCATAGTTAAGAAAACAATCAACAAAACAGAAAGATAGCCTACTGAATGTGAGAAGATATTTTTAAACTATACATCTTAAAAGGGGTTAATTTCCAAAATATATAAGGAACACAATTCAATAGCAAAGAAACAAATAATCTGATTAAAAATGGCCAATATACTTAAATAGACATTTATTAAAATGGCCAGGCATGGTAGTCCACACTACTAGGGAGGCTGAGCAGGAGGAGGTTCAAGGACAGCTTAGGCAATTTAGTGAGAACTTGCCTCAAAATAAACAGGACTGGGGATGTAGTTCAGTGGTAGAGTGCCCTTAAATTCAATCTCCAGTACTGCAAAAGGAAAGAAAGAAAGAGAGAGAGAGAGAGAGAGAGAGAGAGAGAGAGAGGACATATGGATTCTGACAGGTATATAAAAATGTTCAACATCACTAATCATCAGAGAAATGCAATTCAAAGCCACAATGAGGTATTATCTCATTACAGTTAGAATGGTTATTACCAAAGAGATATGTCCTGGGGGTGTATCTCAGTGTTAGAGCATTTGCTTTGCATGTGTGAGGTCCTGGATTCAACCCAGGGTGCACAACTATGCACGTATGCACACACCCACACACCCCTACACCCAAACAAAGACAGAAGATAACAAGTGGGGAAATGGGAACAGTTGCACACTCTTGTTGCGAATATAAAGTAGTACAACCATTATGGAAAGTAGTATGGAGGTTCTTGAAAAAATTAAAGCTAGATCTACCACATGATCCAGCAATCCCTTTTTTGGGTATACATCCAAAGGAATGAAATCAGTGTGTCAAAGGGACATCTACTCACATGTTTACTATAGCACTATTCACAATAGCCGAGAAATAGAAGAAACCTATATGTCCATCAACAGATGAATGGATAACAAGAGTGTGGTCCAAATGCACAATGGAATACTATTCAGTCATAAGAAAGAATGAAATATTGTCATTTGCAACAGCATGGATGGAACTGGGAGATCATTATAAGTGAAATAATCAGGAAAAAACAAGTTCTGCATGATCTCACTCATACATGGTATCTGAAAAAATTGATCTCAAAGAAGTTGAGAGTAGAATGGTGAGTATCAGAAGCTGGGGAGCAGAGGGAAGCTGGGAGGACAGGGAAAGGTTGATCAACAGGTTCTAAGTTATAATTAGGCAGGAGAAAGTAGTTCTGGTGTTCTAATACAGTCATAGCAGGGTGACTGTAGATATTGATGATTATATTGTACTGTATTTCTTAAATAAAAGCTAGGAGAAAGGATTGTGAATGTTTTCACCACAAAGAAATGATAAATATTTGAGGGGATAGATAGTTTACCTTGACTTGAACACCATATAATGTGTGCATGTACATACATGCACGCACCAAGAGCTGTGTGCATGTATGTTAACACCAAACTGATACTCATTGTGATGTGAGACTACAATGCACCAATAAAAACATATTAAAAATAATGTGTAATGCATTGAAACATCATCTTCTACTCCATAAATGTGTATTATTTTTGTGTATCAACTAAAAAAATAATTATGGGCCATTGAAATAGTCTAGACCAGAGATAGTAGTGGCTTGGATTGCAGTAGCAGCAGTGGATATATTTTAAAGGACTGAGGTGATAAAATGACAACTCATGTGGGATGTGATGTAGATGAAAAGAGAGAAACAATTAGGCCTAGATTTCTAGCAAAATTATGGCAGGTACACATTATTCACTAATCGGGGAAAGATGTGTATGATGGCTTTCCAGTGGAAGTAATAAGTTCAGTGAAAGAGACATCGCTTTTGAGGTGACATTTAGAACACACAAGTTGAGATCCCAAGTGGCAGTTAACTAAAGGTCTGATATTCAGGGGAGAGAGCTGGCCAGAGCCATCACTTACAGAGAAATTTGGTGGATAAGATCACCCAGAATGTTTTGTGGAGGGAGATGGGAATTGAAAGATCAGCAGCATTTAAGGAATAGTCAGGAAAGTTGTCTCAACAAAAGGGGAAAGAAGTGTGTATAGAATCAGGGGAGACATCAGGAACCCATAGGGCCATGAAAATCAAGGAAAGAATGAGGTCATGCTCCTTTTCAAGCTTAAAAGAGTTGAGTGAGGTTGAAGCATGGAATACAGCACATGTATATTTCTCCAGATATCAGGAAGCATATCTGCACAAATCCAACCCATCCAGGCAAAACCCAGGCAACTGCCTTGGACTACCCTAATCCTATGGGTAATACCTTAAAAAAGTCTGACCCATATTTTTTAGCATATCCACTTTCCCATTAGAAACCAACATAGAAGAATATAGTTGCTTCTCAAAGAGCAGAACATGGATCTAAAAGGCTCAGGGCCTTTGGAAAATAGGCTGGCAGGTGGGGAAATGTGGCTCTCACAGCAATAGTTAATAGTTAATAGTTATAGGAGAGAATTCTATCTTAAAATGAAAAATATGCGTCTTTGGAGCATGGACACAAGTGTCTTCAAGTTCATTAGAAAGACAGATGCTGTGGCAATGTGTGCACAGCCACTTATGTTTGAATTCCATTACTTTCTCTTCTGCACTTGCTGGAGCAGATGAACTAGCTCTGTTGTGAATGCAGCATCACGTTTGCATTTTTAAAAAGGCAGACTTTCTTTGGAAAGAATATCACAGCCAGTGCATTTCCTGCAGAGAATGTTTTTCAACAGCCAGCTCACCTAGAGAGGTGAAGAGATAGAGCAGGTATGAGTGATGCTGAGGCCAGTACTGATTCTGTACTAACCTTTATTGAGTAGCTTGTTCACCAGATCCCTTGGGTACCAAGTCATCAGAGGTTCCTGGGCAAGCAAATCCCCTTCTTGGAACCATGACCATTGCAGAAAGAGCTCCTCAGGTGCCCTCCACTACTCTGAGATTAAAATTCCTGGGCCTGAATTTACAAAAACTAATTGTTATCCCCATGGAGAGAAGTTAGAAAAACACAAGAGTGCTCTTTTCTGTTTCTCTATAAAATAGATTGCTTTGAAGATTGATGAAACATTATTTTGGAATAGCTCTTAGTCCTCAGATGAAATATGAGTCGTACACTTAAAATATCATTTCTCTGAGTCATGGGAATATTTCTATTTTCTGTGTAGACATACTTTTTGAAAGTCAATATGATTCCAAAGACAAAATCAGTAATTATGCCCAGTTGACTCTCTAATATTCAGACAGTCATAAGTAGAATTATGTTAAACAAAAGACTCAGTATACTGGATTAAATCAGAAAATGCCACTGACCATTTAGTTGGATAGTATTTCTTAACCCTTTTTAATTATATCCCCCAAGGAGACTTATAAAAAATAGGAATATTTTTTCCTATTTATCTCTTCCTTCCTGACATATTAATACCACAGATAGATTGCATATCTGTTCATATATCTGTACTTATCCTGTTTGTATACTTGTGTTTTATGTACATATATATTTATGTATACACCTATGCTATCTTTGAAAAGCATATAAATATGTGAATATATATAAAATAAATTTTAACTAGTTTTCCCAAGAATCAATTTTTCCCCTGGGAGGCAATATTGCCATTAGGAATGCATGATTTACAGCTAATTGGCAAGTTCTCAATTATATTTGTGTTGAACAAATAATTAGAATGAATTGACAAGTCTGTTCTGGTGGTAATAAAATACCACAAGTATTGCAATTTTCATGGTACAAAACTATTTTAGTCAGTTCAGGGCTACTATAAAAAAAGCTGCCATAACCTGGGAAGACTGATAAATAAGAGATTTATTTCTCATAATTTTGAGGGGTGAAAAGCCCAAGATCAAGGTGCTGACCTATTTGGTGGCTGGCAAGGGCTCATTTTCTGATTTATAGATGGTACTTTCTCACTGTGCCCTCACATGGTAGAAGGGTAAACAAAGCCCGTGGCTGCTTTTATAAGAGCACTAATCTCATTCATGAGGATTCCACCCTCATGGTCTAATCACCTCCTAGGGGGTCTTACCTATTAATTCCATCACCTTGGGGGAGATAGAATTTCAACATATGAATATTTTTGGGACACAACTGTGTACCCATAGTAAAGACAAACTAGTTAAACTTTAATGTTTTAAGTTCATCCATCCATCCATCCATCCATCCATCCATCCATCCATGCATCCAAGATGTATTTTGTACCTGTGGATAACAATATGCTGGTTGTAGCTCCCTTAAGCCAACCTGGAGCTCAGACCTTCCTCATCTCTTTCTGCAAGATGTAACCACAGTGTTCCCTCCATATTCTTTTTTTGTGCTCAGAATGCATTATTATTCCTCTGCATGAAGAACCACAAAGTCTTCTTACTTCTATACAATAAACACAGCTCTGTGCTGGTGTGTATGAGTCTTCCTATACCCTACCACATCGGCTGCCACAAATACACCTCTTCAGAATCATTTATTGTTATTTCCTATCTACTAATTTTTCTCCAATAATATTGAAACGCTTGTATTTTCCCCAAATGCATCTGTGGTTTCATGCATCTGTAGTTTCATGCCTCTGCATTTTCTACACCTTTCTTCTGTATGAAATACTGTTCCTTCCTCCAGTAACCTTCTTGGCCTGACTAATTTTTGCCTGACCTTTGAGATTCAGCCTAGGCATTATCTAAATCCCTCCCATCTGGGCAAGGGACCCTTTCTTCATGCCTTATAGTCTTCAAGCATAGTTCTGGGAGTGTACAGAGCATCTGGCATTGACATTGTTCATTTCCATTCCTATTTCTATCCGTGCCTGTACATTTTTCAAAAGACAAAAAAATGAAAAACCATATCACAGCCATCAATTATACCCTCCATACCTACGACAACCCCTGGAATTCAAAAGGAAAACAACACATTTGTTGAACTCAAATATTGAACTAGAAACCCTGGGCTCAGATGTCTCAAAGCCAAGAAACAAAATAAACATACACCAATCATAACAATGCAATATGGTATAATAGTTGTGAGCATAGTTTTCCATGGGAGCATAGTAGATAAAATAATTCATTTTATGTGGGAGAAATGAAGGAGGGATTTAAGGAACACTTCACAAAACAGGCCACATTTGAACTTGGTCATCACTGAGCACTCTGAATGAAGAAGGAGAAGGAAGGCTTTCCAAAGAGGGCTAATAGGAGCATCTCAAGAAAAGGGAAGAGTATCTCAAAAGCCTGTGGGCATGAGAGAGACGATGCAATTAGGAAAGACAAGATGGCCAGAGCGTAGGGCCAGGCAGGGCTGAGGGGACTGGCTGGAGTTGGGGAAAACAGGAAAAGGATTTTGGACTGATAGTTAAGGGCCTCCTCTGGCACTCCGTGGAGCCCGAGATTCATTCTATATTTAAATATAGGTTTGGTATCTATTTTGTCCAATTAAAGAAGCTTATTTGATTTTTCCATGCAAAGAATAATCTAATATTAATTCCTTCCCAAGTCTTCCATCTAATGACACTGAGGTTTGCATTCTTTCCACATATAAATGCAGAGCTCATCGTCTCCTTTTGACACATCTGAGATTGCTAGGAGAGCCGAAAATGCCTTCATTCACTCTTATTACTCCTACCTTTCTTTATAGGCAAAAGTTGCAAGTGGAAATTTGAATAGCATTCACTAGTATCATGAAGGAAAATATTTCTAAGTAGATTATGTAATATGAGGAGACTGTTAAATTTCTCGGAATCTGTATATTGATATTTTAGCATCTATTTATAGAATGGTCTACTCTGATGTAGAAAGACATGACGATATACACACTATAATGTTATCCTATATGTGCCCCTTTAAATCTCTGTTTTGATTAGAAAGTCATTTCTTTCTTTTTTTTTTTTTTTTTTGCGGTACCGGGGATTGAACGCAGGGGCGTTCTACCTCCGTGCTACGCCCCCGGCCCTATTTTTTATACTTTATTTTTGAAACCGGGTCTCACAAAGTTGCGGAGGGCCTCACTAAGGAGAGAGAGAGAGACAGACAGACAGACAGACAGAGAGACAGAGAGACAGGGAGAGAGAGCGCTGAGGCTGGCCGTGAACCCGGATCCTCCGGTCTCCGCCTCCCAAAGTACTGGGATTACAAGCGTGCACCACCACGCCCAGCTCCCAGGAAAGTCATTTCAAGATAAAATATTTTAAAAAAAAAATCGGAGCACTACTGCCAATTCTAGAGCAAGACTGTTTCTTTTCATATTCCCAACCCCATGCTTATTATAAGCAGGTTAGTCTTGCTTTAAACCTTAGTTTTACTGTCTATGAAATGGGCCTAATAATGCATATTAAGTTAGCTTGTGCATGTAAAGTGCTTAGAAGAGTGTTTGTCTCTCTGTACTGGTATTGTATCAAATATCCAGAGTGCTGGGCTGTGCAATTCCCTGCTCTGGAGGCTGCAGAGTGTCAAGGAAGGAGGGCAGCAGGGGATTCTGAGAGCTGGGCACCAACACCAGAGCATAATACAGTTGTGATGTAAAAATGAGCTTGCAGGATTCCAAAGACAGAAAGAAGAGGGTCACGTCCTCGTGCTGTCAGACAGGACCGGTGATGCAGCATTTGGTGAATATCCTTGGATAGGCTTTGTTTCCTGGTCACATCATTGTGGCCAACACTCCAGTATGCTTTTCCCATAGCAGGTCCTAATTAATTTAGGAAAAGAGCAGGTCCCCAACTTTGTGTATGAAGCCTTGAAGCCCTTCTCTGAAATGTGAAGCTCTTCCTAGGAAAGTCATCTTCAGATTGCAGGCTTTAAAAAATAGAAACACGGAAGTCCACGGGAACCAGAAAACATCCCTCATCCAAGGAAGCAACAGGAGGGGAGATATGTGAAAGCCAGGGGCCTTCTGATGTGCTGGCTTTGAGAAATGGTTTTGAAAAGATTTAAAGGAAAAGGTTAGGAGTTTCAAATGCTTAGGAGTCCTTTTGCAGATCATACTATTGGATTCAGTAACTGCTTTCATTCATTCATTCAGAATGTGCTGACCTTGACTTGTTAATTCATATCAATCTCCTACTTAGAATGTTTGATTACCTCTGAGTGTTACATCTTTAATGGGCCTCAACTATGGGGTCCTGAACAACAGTCACTAGAGGCTCCTCCAGTTTCACCTCTTGTCACTCACCCCCTCACTGGATTCGAGTTACATTGTCAGTCTTGTTCATCTTGAATCAGCCTAATTTTCCTTGGAGAACTTTCTGGGTTTTGTTTGTTTGCTTGCTTAATTATTATTTGTTTTGTTTTACCAAGAATGCCTGACCTCTGCCTCTTTGCATGGTCAACCGCACTCTTCACTTCTTCAAAACACTATTCAGGATGATAACTACATTTCTGTGTTTGATCAATGCCTGTCTCCCAACTAGGCTGCAAGCGTTTTGAGGATGAGGACTGTCCCCTCCCTATTGTATTCCCAGGCGTGGCAAGGGCCTGGCATGAACTAAGCACTCAATCAATATTTATTGAGTAAATAACCAGATTTTACTTTTAGAAACAAAAGATTTACTTTTAGAATAGAATTGTATGCAATAACATAATCCATGCAAATGCTACTCAATTTACCACATTGTGGCTTGTGTCACAGCTTTTAGGTCATGAAAACACCACTCTTTTGCTGACTAGAAATGTCTCTTTAAAATTAATTTGAAGAATTTTAAGTTTTCTGTACTTGGCAGGTCTTATCTGCAAGTTTCAAATTGGTCAGTCAATTTGTAAATTTGCTTTCTTCACTGTACATATGGTGTCATGATTCTGTATTAATGATAACAATAGCAGTAATCATCGCCATCCTTATGACTAAAGTTTGTTATAGTTAAATTTATTTGAGAACTAAAGTCAGAATACTGTAAGGATACATGCATACTTGTGTTTCTAGCAGCACAGTTCACAGTAACCAAGTTTTGGAACCAACTTAGATATCTGTCAACCGATGAATTGAGAAAGAAAATTTGGTATAAGTACACAACAGAATTATATTCAGCCATAAAGACGAACAAAATTATGTCATTTGCAGGAAAATGGATGGAACTGGAGAACATCACACTAAGTGAGATTAACCAGACTCAAAAAATCAAGAGCTGCATGTTTTCTCTCACATGTAGAAGCTAGAGAGAAGAAAGGAAAGAAAAAGGGACTCAGGAAAATTAGGAAAGAGAGCAGTAGAGTAGTGGAAGGGGACTGGGGGGGAGCAGGAGAGGAGCTAAAAGGGAGGTTTGGGGAAGGAAACAGATCAAATAATCTTAAGTTCATGTATGAATATATCATTATGAATCTCACTATCATGTATCATTACAATGCACCAAATTTTTAAATTAAATTTATTTACTCAGATTTCTTTAGCATATTTATTATATATGAAATATAATTATTAACTACAGTATTCTCATTTAATTAATTAGAATTGAATTTATTAGAAATGTATTATGAATCTATGTCACATTTATATCCAAGTGTGTATTTGTGGGTGTATATGTAATACTTTACAACAATCATATTTTACATATGGTACTTCCATAACTCCTTTATACTATTGTATTTTATAGTTATAGATGAACAATCATAGATGGTAAGATGTTTGTGTTTTTTAGTGAATTTATCTAAATGCATTGAATTTTTTTGTTTTTTTGTGGTACCGGGGATTGAACCCAGGGGCATTCTACCTCCGGGCTACACCCCCAGCCCCATTTTTTATTCTTTATTTTGAAACAGGGTCTCAGTAAATTGCGGAGGGCCTCACTAAGTAGCTGAGGCTGGCCACGAACCCGTATCCTCCAGTCTCAGCCTCCCATGTACTTGGATTACAGGCGTGTGCCACCACACCCGGCTCTAAATGCGTTGAATTTTAAATCATGTGATTCTTTTATTGAATGAAATAGGATTTCTGAAATCAACTCATTACTTTTTACAGAATTCTAAGATGCTGTTAAGAAGGAAGATTACTATGAAAATGTCCTGGTCTTGCTATTGCCTGTCTCAAACCCAGCCTCTCTTGAGCAAAGGAGGCCTCATTGATCAGCAAAAATTTTTTTTTGCTCTTTTTTTTTTTTTTTGCGGTACCGGGGATTGAACCCAGGGGCGTTCTACCTCCACACTACACCCCCGGCCCTATTTTTTATACTTTATTTTGAAACCGGGTCTCACGAAGTTGCGGAGGGCCTCACTAAGGAGAGAGAGAGAGAGAGAGAGAGACAGGGAGAGAGAGACAGAGAGAGCTGAGGCTGGCGGCAAACCCAGATCCTCTGGTCTCCGCCTCTCAAAGTACTGGGATTACAAGCCTGCGCCACCATGCCCAGCTGATGAGCAAAATTTAAAATGATTCCTGTCTTTCTTCCTTTGAGCAACTGAGTCACCTGAAACCAGTTAATTAAAAAATCAAATCTTGGGAGGCTGAGACCGGAGGATCCGGGTTCACGGCCAGCCTCAGCTACTTAGTGAGGCCCTCCGCAACTTTGTGAGACCTGGTTTCAAAATAAAGTATAAAAAATAGGGCCGGGGGTGTAGTGTGGAGGTAGAACGCCCCTGGGTTCAATCCCCGGTACTGCAAAAAAAAAAAAAACCTCAAATCTGACAGACTTTAAAATGTGATTTCCTGTTAATCTGGCCATTTCTAGAAGTTTGGAAATTATACTTGAAAATGTAAGGAAGAAGAAGACAAGACAAAAAGAAACTCTTACCCAGAAGGTTGGCATTTCACACCCCAAAGCATACAGTGATAGATGACAGGGACTTTGCATCTACACATGTAAATAATGGTGAGAGCTTCAAAAACAACCTCAAGTCGACAGGTATATCTCATCAATCTTGAGGTCCATAGGCACCAAACCTATTTTCTTATAATCTTGCATAAATTAGGAAAACTCTCTGAATCTCAATTTCCCCCAGTTTTAAAATTAGGAACAATAATACCTTGGGGTATTGTCCCCCTCCTATGCACAGCCACACATCCTGGTGATGACATCCATGGTAATATTATTCAAATGAAGTCCAGGGTTGTTCAGAACTACTCAGCCACAGCTCTGAGGGGAGGGCAGAGATGTTCTGAGCCCTGCAGGATGTGAACCCAAAGCTACTGCCACAACAGAAATATCGGGACCCAGGGACAGACTGAGCTTCACCCTCACCCTAGCTCTGCTAGTGGCGTGGTTTTCTAAGGGAAGATTCCAAGTCCTCAGAAGTTCATGAGACATATCTCACCTCATCCCCATACCTGGTAGGTTTTTTGTTTAGTTTAGGTGTTGTGTTGTTTATTTAACAAAAAGTAATTGAATCAAGTCAAAGCAAAAGACACCATCCATTTCCTTTGATGATGGCAATAGTAGCCCATCTTCTTGTGGCTAGGAAAATCATTAAAAATCCATTTTCAATTAAAATAAGATCATATACGCCTGAAGAAAAATGGTGTTGAACACTTGTACAATGTACTGTGTCCTCAGACTCATCGCTTCCTCCAAGGCAGAGTTTCAGAATGAGTCACACACCCTGCTAGGAGACAGAATGTGAGCACAGCCAGCCCTCCGAGGGGGGCCTCCTGGAGTGCGCGGTGTCTTCTAGCTGTAAATTTCCAAGGGAACCAAGGAAGAAAGAAAGCTTTGCATATTCTAAACAAAGAGACCCTTCAATATATTAATAAGATTTAGATTGCCAGGAGACGGACAATGGATTTTCTTTCAAGGGCAGAATCTCAATATAATGAACACTTCTGTAAGGGATCAAGTGTTCTCACTTCACAGTCTCTTCCTCGGAACCAGTGGTCCCTCACTCAATGCAAATTCACAGGGAATTTGGGTACTCAAGGCACAGAGGCAATTTACCTTACTCAATGCACACCATGGCTTCAATCTGCTAGCACCTGTCCAGCCTTTCGCCTCTTTGGAAAGATTTCCATTTGCTAAGAAAGAACTGCTGCTGAGTATGCGCTGAAAAGAAGTTTTAACATCTCTGGTTTTGCTTGGCACAAACATCTCAAGGACTATCTGG
>PVJS01027451.1:0-26239 GCA_004027185.1 Glis glis | reverse complement strand
GCCCTGCACTGTGGCCACTTTCCTTGGGCTCTAAGGCTCCTTGGCCTCTACCCAGACCTCCCCACCCCCCATACCTTTGACCAGCTCCTTACTGGTTCCAAGGGACCCTCTTTCAGAGTGTTGTTAACTTTTATCTACACGGGCACAGGGCTTCCTCCCAGCCTCTGATAACCATGTCCTGGGAAATGTTAACTCACCCAGTTTTATTTCATGTCCACTCTCCTCCCCCTGTTTGACCTGGATTTCTGAGTACCTGCTGCCAGTCCCTGATCAGCCTTGGAACTACAGCTCCACCTGCCTGGGGCCTTTCCCGCACCTCACCTCTCTCACCCACATGTTAGCACACTTGCCCCCTTTACCCTGCCCCAGGAGACTGGTGGATACTCCTTTTTAATCCCCCTTCCCTACAGAACTGTTCCTCCTCAGTTTTTACCCCTGGCTGCCTGTGGACCCATTTTCCCCCTCCCTTTCCCCCTTCTCCTGACACCACCTCCTGGAATATTCCCCAAATACCCTCCAGGCACCTGTCCCTTGAAAGCCCTTGCAGAAGCTTAGAGGTCTGTATGCTGCCTTGCTGCTCCCTAAGTGAGGGTGGGTTTCCCCTGTGCCCGTCCTCATCCTTTCCCTGTGCCCTTTCTTTTATTTTAATTCTTAGTCTCACTTAGTCTCACACACTTGTAATCCCAGTACTTGGGAGGCTAAAACAGGAGGATCGCAGGTTCACGGCCAGCCTGAGCTACTTAGTGAGGCCCTCCGCAACTTAGTGAGATCCTGTTTCAAAGTAAAGAATAAAAAATAGGACTGGGGGTGTAGCTCAGAGGTAGAATGCCCCTGGGTTCAATCCCCAGTACTGCAAAACAAAACAAATAAATCTTAGTCTCTCACTGATTGTGGTGGCACATGCCTATAATCCCATTACTTGAGAGGCCGAGACAGGAGGATTGTAGGTTCGAGGCCAGCCTCAGCAACTTAACTAGACCATGTTTCCAAAAATAAAAAGGGCTGGGCTGTAGCTCAGAGGTAGAATTGAACCTCAGAGGTTCAATCCTCAGTTTAAAAAAAAAAACTTTGTCTCTCTTCTGAACAAGTAGGTTTCGCACCCAAAAGACATTGGGGTGCTTTTTGCTAACTGTAGAGTACTTGTCAGTCCCTTTCTTGCTGTTTTGTGGGAATAAATGGTTTGCTCTGGCTTCGATTGGGAAAACTACATCCTCCATTAATTGTATCTTCAATCTGTAAGCCTGAAGTGCTATCATAAGTCGTGATACTTGTTGTAATTGAGAGACTATTGTAGCTGAGATATTTCAGTCCTCATAACTCTATGCCTAGCAGGATCCCCTTCTTTTTTTTTTTTTTTTTGCCTAAAATGTGAGAATCTAGTAGGAAGGTCAGGTTTGTTGTTTTTATTTTCAACTAATTATGAAGTTCTGGAGGTGAGATGCCTGGGGGCGGGGGGTCATGTTTGGAATGGTCCCGAGTTGATGCCCATTTGATGGTTTCCAGGGTAGTAGGGGACAGCCGGCCGGGTGGCTACGCGTCAAAGGGACTCTTCCCTTCTGTCATGAGCATGTTATTTCTGAACTCTCGTCAGGTGTCCCTCTCCTTGTGAACCAATAGAAGCAGTGGTTGAGTTGGGGCACTGCTGGTAGGTCTCAGGCCACCCAGAGCAGAAAGCTGACTGACGGCGGGAAGCCGCTTGTCTGATGGTGGAGGCGGTGGCCGCGGAGGAATGCCGCCCCACACCTGGACTGGTGAGCTGCTTGTTCTTCGTCGCGACTCTTCGGTGGCCTGTGAATTGCCCCATCGTCTGGTTTTTCAGCCAGGACTAGTTCCTTAGACTCAGCCTTCTTAGAATATTTCTCTTGTCTTTCATAACTCAGCTTCTTGCCTGCTGTCTTTCTTTTTCTTTTTAAGCACCTTTATAATTCACCTATTTTAAGGTTGACACCGTTGGCAGGGCGTGGTGGCACAGTCCTGTAATCCCAGTATTTGGGAGGCTGAGACAGGAGGATCTCAGGTTTGAGGCCAGCCTCAGCAATTTAGCGAGACTCTCAGCAACTTAACGAGACCCTGTTTCAAAATAAAAAAATAAGACTCTCTTTCAAAATAAAAAAAATAAGCCAGACATGGTGGCGCATGCCTATAATCCCAGTACTTGGGTGGCTGAAACAGGAGGATCACAGGTTCAGCAACCTCGTGAAGCCTTTCACAACATAGTGAGACCCTGTTTCAAAATGAAAAAAATAAAATGGGACTGGGGTGTAGCTCAGAGGTAGAATGCCTCTGCGTTCAACCCCTAGTACCAAATAGAAAAGGAAAAGAAAAAAGAGGTAGAGGTGTAGTTCAGAGGTAGAATGCCCCTGGGCTCAAACCCCAGTGTGCACACGCATACACACACACGCACAAGAAATAATTCACATACCTACCATACAATTCACCTTTGTAAGGTAGACACCTCAGTAGTTTTTTAGTATATTCACAGAGTTGTGCCACCATCAGCACAGCCTAATTTTTAGGACATTTATATCTCCCCAAAAAGAAACCTTCATACCTCTTAGCTGTCACCCTGCTTCAATCCTAGGCAACTGCTGATCTTTTTTTCTTTTAATTTTAGATTCGCCTAGTCTGGCTATTTGCTATGAGTAGGATGATAGTATTTGTCCTTTTGTGACCGGCTTCTTGAACTTAACATAGTATTTTCAAGGTTCGTCCATATCTTAACACGTGTCAGCACTTCATCCCTTTTTGTTGTCGGGCCATTCATCGTAATCGTTTTTTGTTATATTGATACTCGACATTTTGGTTATCCAGAAATCATTTGGTGAACATTTGGGCTGTTTCCACTTTTGGGCTATTATGAACAATGCTGCTGTGAACCACCATGAACAAGGTTTTTTGTTTGCTGTTTCTGAGCTGGGGTCTTTTGGAGATGGGGTCTCGCCATGTCGCCCACACTGGCTCTGAACTCCTGGACTCAAGGGAGCCTCCCGCCTCAGCCTTCTGAGTGCTAGGGCCACAGGCATGTGCTGCTGTGCCTAGATGGCGCATAGGTTTTTACGTGGATACCTAGGAGCAAAATTGCTGGGTCGTATGGTAACTCCGTGTTTAATATTTCGATGAACTACCAGTGATTTCAAATCATTTTAGCCTATGAGGTTCCAGCCTAGTGGGTGTGAAGTAGTATCTCATCATGGTCTCAATCTGGTTTTTTTGTGGTACTGGGGATTGAACCCAGGGGCGTTCTACCTCCAAGCTACACCCCCAGCCCTATTTTTTATTTTTATTTGGAAATAGGGTCTCACTAGGTTGATGAGAGTCTCACTACTTGCTGAGGCTGTCCTCGAACCTGCAATCCTCCTGTCTCAGCCTCCCAAGTACTAGGATTACAAGTGTGCACCACCACGCCCAGCTCATCGTGGTCTCACTTTGAATCTTCCTGGTGACAGTGGATGCACATCATCTTATGTGCTTTCTGGAGAGCTTTCTGTTTGGATATTCCGATATAAAGAGCTCCTCAAACCTTGGCGGTGCTCTGACTGGGTCTCCCCCCACTCTCACTGTGTCTACTGTTTTCCCCTCTACTGTCCCAGAAGCCACCAGCAGAGTGAAGCCCGGCTCTCTCGAAAGGCGAATTGGAAAGCGCAGCTGTTGGACACGGCTGTGCCATGAGACCTTGCTGCACATTCGCCTTGCTCATTCACCTTTCTCTCTGAGATCCTGGCCCCTCATTTCGTGAAAGTCGTATGCGTGGTGGGGTAATTTGAGTTCACCAACCATCATCAAGATCAATTTGGGCAGAATGGGAGAGACACATGGTTGAACGGAGGCCAGGCAGAAATTCTGATTCTGGAGCTTGCGATAATCCATGCAAATGAGAACCAATTCACAGTTCAATTTTTAATCTTATTAGCAAGTATCCCTGCCACCTGATACCCTTTCCGGCAGCTGCGAAAACCCAAACTATATTGAATTCAATGAGACTTGCACACATGAAACGGAGGGCCTCGGGTTAGAACTATGTGTTCTTTAATAAAAGCTCTTTGCTGAACCATGTTAGGGAGGATCGGCCGCTTTCCATAATGTCCAATGCCAAGGTCAGCAGATGAGGACATCTAAAATGCTTTGGCAGTTTTTGCACGGAATACCTTTGTCACCAGCCCCAAACCCTGAAGGCACTTGAACATCACTTGTTTGCTTTGGTGCTGACATTGTCCGGCTGACTAAGTTCATTCCAGCGTTTAAGGGCTGCTTTGGTATTTGATTTCTGGTATAATCGGAAGTAGTTGAGTCCCCAGGTCTGACGCATGCCGCAATACGTGGCCAGTTCCTTGAAATGAGACCTCACTTCACATGAAAATCGCAGTGGTGACAGGTACCACTGCACTTTATTTTGCTTTTATTCAGAAGTTAATAGGCAGAGTTTCAGAGTTTGTGATGATGAGATTCACTTTAAGTCGTGAACTTGGAAACCGCCTGTCGAGGATGAGTCTGCACAGATTAGGTAAAGTGTACTAGTTAGTGTGCTTTCAGCTCTGAGTAACCTTTCTTTGCATTTCAAAAGAGCTTACAGAACAAGTGAACCTGTTATTCCACACTGCAAGGGCTTTGCGGGTGACATGGTTCCAGGTTGGTTCCTCAAGGGGCTGGAATGGACCCAGTTCCTTCCGTCTTTCTGAGCTGTCATCCCCGGCATTCCCTGCCCTGTTTCTCCTGATTTCTTTGTGTGTGTGTGTGTGTGTGTGTGTGCATGTGTAGCACTGGGGATTAAACTCAGGGGCATTCTACCTCCAAGCTACGCCCCCAGCCCTATTTTATTTTTTATTTTGAAACAGAATCTCACTAGGTTGGTGAGGTTGTCCTTGAACCTGCGATCCTCCTGTCTCAGCCTCCCAAGTACCGGGATTACAGGCGTGCGCCACCTGGCTTCTCCTGATTTTTTGATGGCTGCTCTGTGTCTGTACTCTTAAGTGCAGTTCCTACCACCACCAGGGGAAAGAAAAGAGCTATTTCTCTACTTCATGTGTCTCTTCAAAAACCAGCGCTCTTTCCTGGTGCCCCCAGGAGTCTTATACATCTGATTTGCCAGGCCTGGGTCACTCACCCTACACTTGCAAGGAGACGGGGGCCCATGCTTGCTTTAGATCCGTCAGGGTGGACCAGATCTTACAGGGCAGGGTAGGTGCCAGAATAAAACCCAGGGCATGCCAGCGTGGAAAAAGAGGAAATTGGTTGTAGACATCCGGCAGTCTCAGTAACCAATAATTGGTGGCTGCTAAACCTCAAAATCTACTGTGCCTGTTATTCCTATTTATTTTCGGCTCCTGACTCTTTTCATTAAGAAACGCATCTGTATATAAAATAGAGCAGACATTCATAATATAGTCAGAGTTTGGGTTGGCATTTTGGGACATAAATAAAATTTACCCCAATGCAAATCTTCATAAGATGCTGTTCCAGATCATTCTGCTCATTTCAGACGAGATTGACCGTGTTCAGGATGGTATGGCTGTAGATGCTGCTCGTTTCATAAAGCAATAACGAGCTAGGTGTGGTGGCGCACATGTGGAATCCCAGTACTTGGGAGGCTGAGACAGGAGGATTGCAGGTTTGAGGCCAGCCTCAGCAATTTAGTGAGAGCCTGTTCAAAATAAAGTAAGGCCAGGCATGGTGGCACATGCTTGTAATCCCAGTACTTCGGAGGCTGAGACAGGAGGAGCGCAGGTTCAAGGACAGCCTCAGCAACTGAGTGAGACTCTCTGCAAATCTAACGAGACCCTGTTTGAAAATGAAAAAGAAAAAGGGGTGGGGGTGTAGCTCAGAGGTAGAAAGCCCCTGGGTTCAATCCCCAGTACCACAAATAAATAAACAAGTAAAAAGTAAAAAGGATTGGTGGTGTAGTTTGGAGTTAGAATGCCCCTGGGTTCAATCCCCAGTACAATAAAAGGGGCTGGTGGTGTAGTTTGGAGATAGAAAGCTCCTAGGTTCACTCCCCAGTACCACAAATACATAAATAGTAAAAGGGGCTGGTGGTGTAGTTTGGAGGTAGAAAGCCCCTGGGTTCAATCCCCAGTACCAAAAAACAGCAACCAATAACACAGCATAGTACTTCATTGAAATACTAGGGCAGGAATAGATTTCTTTAGCTAGTGATTGAACAATGGGAAAATAGAAATGGGCTAGAGAGAAAGTCAAGCCCTGGGTTAGGGACAGCACCCATGTGTAGAGAGAGCAGCCTTGTGCTCAGTAATGCACAGTCTATAGGCTTGTGTCAGAGACAGTGCAGACGGGGTTTGTGCGAGCTCACTGTTCCAGAAAGGCACTTCAGTCTCCAGATGTGCGGCTGAAGGAGGCCCGGGATCGGTTTGCGTCGTCAGCACCAGCACGTGTAAAGGGAGGACTTGTGAAGGCCAGCACAGCCTTGGGCTGCACTGGGCATGTGCTGACCCGGCATCCCTGACCCGGCCTGGCCTTATGGGGTTTCCAAAGTACCCCCGGCATGTCCCAATGGCTTCAATCATTTGTAACAGGCTGTGTCCTTTCTTTTCAGCATGTGGACACAGGGAACTCTTACCTTTGTGGGTACCTGAAGATTAAAGGCCTTACGGAGGTAAGCACTCACCCATGTGAGCCAGGACTGGGAAGTGGGTGGCGCGCTCAGTGATCATCCCAACCCCGTTTCTAAGCTTTGTTACTGTGCGGGGAACATCAAGTATGCATTTTCATTGTGTCCTGTTGGGAAGTGTACACGTCCACAAATTTCTTTTTCCCCTTTGGTGCTGAGGGTCGAACCCTGGGCCTCGTGCATGCTGAGCACGTGCTCTACTGTTGAGCTACAACCCCACCCCTCACAAATTAAAAAAAAGATTGTAAGCCGGGCGTGGTGGCGCACGCATGTAATCCCAGTGCTTGGGAGGCTGAGACAGGAGGAACACAGGTTGGTGGCCAGCCTCAGCTACTTAGTGAGGCCCTCTGCAACTTAGTGAGACCTGTTTCAAAATAAAGAGTAAAAAATAGGGCTGAGGGTGTAGCTCGGAGGTAGAATGCCCCTGGATTCAATCCCCAGTACCGCAAAAAAAAAAAAAATTGTAAATGTGTCACAATATGACCAGTACTATCAATTTTGTTATTAATCCTTTTTTAAGCAAAAAAAAATACATATGTATGTAGTAAGAGTACAACCACTACCCTTATCATGAGTATAACAGTCTCTGAGATAAGCTCGATCATTCAAGAACCGAGTTTCATTGAAACAATGAAAAGGGACTGTCCAGTTTCCAACCTGCTGGGTAGAAGTAGAGTGTTTTCCTTCCTTTGACCCAACTTTTCAAACCTGAAAACTCCTGGGATTTAGACGGTGAGAAGAAACCTCCCTTCAGCTAGGCGTGGTGGCGCATGCCTGTAATCCCAGTACTTGGGAAGCAGATGCAGGAGGATGGCAGGTTTGAGGCCATCCTCTGCAGCTAAGCGAGACCCTGTTTCAAAATTTTAAAAAGGGCTGGAGGTGTAGCTCAGAGGTAATCTGCTCCTGGGTTCAATCCCCAGGAACAAAATAAAAAATTAAGAAAAGAAAAGAAAGAGCATCCCTCTTTTCTGTTAGTGGGCAAACAGGAAGAGGAGGAGGGGACCGAGCTGGCTGTGAGTGCCTGGGTGTGACCTTTCTGCAGTGTCCTGTGACCCGTTATCGCTTCTTATAGTTTTGATGACCCAGCAGCATTGGGCTGGGCTACACAGAGCCAAAGAATGTTCTCGCCTTTTCCCATATGGTTCTATGACCTTTGATTTCTCTTCATTTCAGTTTCCTCATCTGTAAAGTGAGAATTAAAACTCTGCTCACTCAGTGGACGTGTCCCACTTGGACTTGTCAGAGTACGCGGTGGGAGAGCGCGTCACACACATATGGGCTGACTGCATCTCGCTCTCCTGCTTTTTTTTTTTTTTCTTTTTCTTTCTCGCCCTGCTGGGGATGGGACCCGGCCTCGCACCTGCTTGACGAGTGCTTGACCACAGAGCAGCATGCCCGGCCCTTTCCTGCTCTTCTATAGTGGAAGTTGGATTGAGGATCCCTGTGACGTATGGTGCTGTGACAAAAGCCATCATCTGCACCTCTAGAAACGTATCCCATAAAGTAGGGGTAGAAAATGATAATAAAAAATTTAACCTTTGGGTTTGTTGAAGGAGAAAACTTATAGTAAAACAGAGTATGCTGGGCGTGGTGGCGCATACTTGTAATCCCAGTACTTGGGAGGCTGAGACGGGGATCACAGGTTCATGGCCAGCCTCAGCAACTTAGCAAGACTCCGTTTTAAAATAATAAATTAAAAAATAGGGCTGGGGGTGTAGCTCAGAGATAGAATGCCCCTAGGTTCAATCCCAGTACCCCCCCAAAAAAGCAACAGACTATGTTCAATTCTTTTTTTTTTTTTTTTTTGCGGTACCAGGGGTTGAACCCAGGGGCATTTTACCTCCGAGCTACACCCCCGGCCCTATTTTTTATACTTTATTTTGAAACTGGGTCTCACGAAGTTGCGGAGGGCCTAAGTAGCTAAGGCTGGCCGCGAACCCGGATCCTCCGGTCTCTGCCTCCCAAGTACTGGGATTACAAGCGTGCACCACCACGCCCAGATCTATGTTCAACTCTTAAGGCAGCCAAATGAATTTGTTAGTGGCGGGCAGAGCATAAACATTGAACTTCATAAGGAAACCAGCAAAACGTGTAACACATTAGAATGTGAACACTAGCTCCAAAGCCAGTTGTTTGGGTTAGGAAGCTGCGCAGCAGTGTTAAGTAGCATTAGCAATTTTGACACAGAGGAAAGAGATGCTGACAGCCGTGAACTCTGCACTGGGAACAAGATGCCTTCCTAAGGGAAGCCCCTCCGAGCCGGGCACAGCAGTGAGCTCCTTGAGGAGGCCGCAGACGCCGTGGCCTTGGAGGCCGCCAGCCCTCCCAGAGGTAGTCTGGCCCAGGTCGAGGGAAGCAAGCAGTGCTGCTGCAAGCGTTTCATTAGAGAACGCTCCGTGTTTTTTCCTGGAATTCCCAAGTCCTGATCGGGCTTCAGATGCTTAGATTTCTTATTTTCAAATGTATTTGTGCAGCCTCAGCCACTTAGCGGGGCCCTCCACAACTTAGTCCTTGTTTCAAAATAAGAAATAAAATAGGACTGGGGGTGTACCTTGGAGGTAGAACACCCCTCGGTTCAATCCCCACACACACACACACACACACACAAGAATGTGTGTGTGTGTGTGTGTGTGTGTGTGTGTGTGTACGCACATGTGCGTGGTACTGAGGATTAAATCCGGAGTGCTCTATCCCCAGCCCTTTTTATTTCATTTTGACACAGTCTCTTGCTAAATTGCCTAAGCTGGCCTTGAACTTGCAATCTTCCTCCCTCAGCCTCCCAAATTACTGGGATTGAAGGTGTATGCCACCACGCCTGGTTTAAGTAACTTTTTTAGGAGCTTTATTGAGATATAATTTACCCTTTTTTTTTTCCAGTACTGGGGATTGAACCCAGGAGCATTCTACCTCTGAGCTACATCCCCAGCCCTATTTTTTATTCTTTATTTTGAAACAGGGTCTCACTAAGTTGTGAAGGGCCTCATTAAGTTGCTGAGGCTGGCCTCGAACCTGCAATCCTCCGGTCTCAGCCTCTCAAGTACTGGGATTACAAGCATGCACCATCACGCCCAGCTACAATTCACCCATTTAAAGCATATAATTCAGCCAGCGTGGTGGCACATGCCTGTAATCCTAGTAGTACTTGGGAGGCTGAGACAGGAGGATTGCAAGTTTGAGGACAGCCTCAGCAACTTAGCGCGATCCGGTTTCAACACAAAAAATAAAATGGAAGGCCGGGCGTGGTGGCGCACACTTGTAATCCCAGTACTTGGGAGGCTGAGACAGGAGGATCCGGGTTCGAGGCCAGCATCAGCTACTTAGTGAGGCCCTCCACAACTTCGTGAGACCCGGTTTCAAAATAAAGGATAAAAAATAGGGCCGGGGATGTAGCTCGGTGGTAGAATGCCCCTGGGTTCACAAAAAAAAATACTAATACTAATAATAAATAAATAAATAAATAAATAAATAAATAAATAAATAAAATGGGCTGGGAGTGTAGCTCAGAGGTAGAATGCTCCTGAGCTCATTCCCCGGCACCATACACCAAAAAAGTAAAGTGCATAATTCATTAGCTTTTGGTACATTCACAGACTTGTGCAGCTATTTAATAACTTAAAATCATATATCTAATATACGGTTACTCTAGATAACTACTAAGATGCAGAAAACTAATGAGCCTTTTGATGAATTTTATACCTGTACTAGTCATTTTATTTGCTTTCTAACTTACAATTGTTAGAATATAAAATGTCAGCCAGGTGTGGTGGCACACACTTGTAATCCCAGTACTTGGGAGGCTGAGACAGGAGGATCTGGGTTCACGGCCAGCCTCAGCTACTTAGTGAGGCCCTCCGCAACTTAGTGAGACCCTATTTCAAAATAAAGAATAAAAAAAAGTGCTAGGGGTGTAGCTCGGAGGTAGAATGCCCCTGGGTTCAATCCCCAGTATCACACAAAAAAAAAAAGAATATAAAACATATTCGCTGGGCGTGGTAAAGCATACTTGCAATCTCAGTACTTGGGAGGCTGAGACAGGGAGGATTGCCGGTTTAAAGCCAGCCTCGGCAATGTAGTGAGGCTCTCAGCAACCTAGTGAGACCCTGTTTCCAAATAAGGAAATAAAGTTGGGCTAGGGACATAGCTTGGAGATAGAATGCCTCTGGGTTCAATCCCCAGTATAAAAAAAATATATATATAATACATATATATGTATATGTATATATATTATAGTTTATTTGAATTAGACCATATAAATGATTTGAATTAGCCATAGCAGTTGTCTTCCTCATGTATATAATGCAGAATATTAAAAATTCATTTGGAGCCACATGCGGTGGCACACACCTGTCATCCCAGTACTTGGGAGGCTGAGACAGGAGGATCACAGGTTCGAGGCCAGCCTCAGCAACTTAGCAAGACCCTGTTTCAAAATAAAATAAAATAAGACTGAGGGTGTAGTTTGGAGGTAGAATGCCCCTGGGTTCAATCCCCAGTACCTCCCACCCCCACACACACACACAAATTGGAGATAATTTGCCTCACATTCACAAATCGTGCACAGCTTTAGAGTTTGTTTGTGTGTCTTTCAGAAATGAAATCCCAGAAGTGTAAAGAATGGGTATTAAGTAACATTCTCTATGCATTTCTGAGCTAGCTGCCAGTAGAGGGAGTGGCCTTTCCCACGGAGCCCAGCCTGGGGTGGGGAGGGAATGGTCGGCCTGCACTCGCTCCTTGGGTACCTTTGTTGGTTGCTGCTGTCTGGCCGAAGCCCACACCTGGGCAGGAGGTGTCGCCGGCTCGGCTCTCCCTCTCTGACTTGGTTTTCTAACATCGCGCCTCCTGCTGCCATGTTCTTCTTTGGATCTGTCAGTGGCCCCCATTTAGCTTTATAGTCAAGTGCTTGGTTTCCTGTGCCTGCCCTGAGAAATGTTTGATCTTTTTGGTGACTTCTGTACATATCGAATCTCATTCACAAGGTGTTTATTTTATTTGATTCTCAGAACATGGGGGTACCTTGTAGTCACCCCGACACTCTGCCCAAGTGTTTGAGAGAGAAGTCAGTGCACACTCATTCCCTAGGCGAGCTGGTGGGTTAGGCCTGGCTACTTCAGTTGTGTTAGGACCACTTCCTCATTTTTTCTTCTGTCCCTTTGGTGGGAATTCCGAGAAAATATTAAATGTCAAAACTCAGAGTATATGTCGCTTTTAGTTTAAAATCTCAAGTCAGGTGCTGACTAATAGAACATTTTCCCTTAGTAGTCCTTCCTAAAAATAGTTTATATAATTGAGTCTATGCCTTAAAAATTAGGTTTCCATTTAGGAAAATGTCTCCTAGTTTCTTCAATCTGTATATATAAGTATCCATTTGAGAAACCCAGTTACACTGGTAGGGTCAGGGGATTGTGGATATTGGGGTGGGGTTAGATTTATTTATTTATTTATTTTTATAATCTTTTTTTTGCGGTACTGGGGATGGAACCCAGGGGCATTCTACCTCTGAGCTACACCCCCAGCCCTATTTTGTTTTATTCTTTATTTTTTTGCAACAGGGTCTCACTAAGTTGCGGAGGGCCTCACTAAGTAGCTGAGGCTGGCTGCAAACCTGCGATCCTCCTGTCTCAGCCTCCCAAGTACTGGGATTACAAGTGTGCGCCACCACGCCCACCTTATTTATTTATTTTTGTGCTGGGATTGAAACCAGGGGCATTCTACCTCCGAGCTACACCACCAGCCCTGTTTTATTTTTATTTTGAAACAGGGCCTCACTAAGTTGCTGGCCTAGAACCTGCGATCCTTCTAGCTCAGCCTCCCAACCACTGGGATTACAGGTGTCTACCACCATGCCCAGCTCAGATTTATTATATTTTAAAGTTCACTGTTAGGAAAACAGAACAAAGCGCTGGGACGTGGTTCAGTGGTTAGCGCCGCCTGGCACGCATGAGGCCCCGGGTTGGTGCCTCAGTGGAGTCTCACAGAGCAGGCCTCTTAGTCCCCTCAAGCGTAGCTGAGTCTCTCAGGAAGGTCCTGAGGTGCGTGCAGGCCAAGCTGGGAGATGTGGCAAAACTGTCGCTACTGTGAATATGCATAGAGACCCGATGTAAAATCAGAGATGCTTACCTGGGGTCTGAGGAGAAAAGTGGGACCTCTGTAGTCCCGGGGACACGAGGACAGTGATCCATGGTTTCCAAGCTTGTTGCTCTCAATCTGTGCCCCAGGAACCTCAGGACCACGGCAGCCAGGCGAGGAGTCGTCGGGTTAGTCGGCTGGTTGGTTTTGACACATGCAGAGAAATTAATAGATTTTTGACTACATTGGCTTTTTCTTCCATTAATTTTTTTTCTAAATCTTAGGAGCCTACTTATGAGCACATGAACAAATAGCAAAATTAGCAGTATCCTTATTTTTTCAGTGCCGTGGGGTTTTCTGTTTGATTGTGGTGCTGGGATGAAACCCAGGGCCTCGTGCATGGTGGGCATGCTCTGCCATTGAGCTGCAGCCCAGCTCTTCAGTGCATGTGGGTTTTGTTTGTTTGTGGTGCTGGGGGATTGAACCCAGGGGTGTTCTACCTCTGAGCTACACCCCTACCCCTTTTTATTTTTTATTTTGAAACAGGTTCTTGCTAAGTTGCTGAGGGCCTCAAACCTGCGATCCTCCTGTCTCAGCCTCACAAATACTGGAATTACAGGTGTACACCACCACACCTGGTCAATGACATGTTTTTGTTTTTGTGGTAGTAGGGATTGAACCCAGGGGCATTCCACCTCTGAGCTACACCTCCAGCCCTTTTGTGTGTGTGTGTGTGTGTGTGTATGTGTGTGTGTGTATTACTGAGGAATGAACCCAGGGGCATTCTACCTCTGAGCTAATACCCCCAGCCCCATTTTTTGTTTTTATTTTATTTCATTTCATTTTTATTTTATTTTATGGTACTGGAAATTGAATCCAGAGGCATTCTACCTCTGAGCTACACCCCCAGACCGATTTTATTTCTTAGTTGGAAACAGGGTCTCACTAGGTTGCTGAGAGCCTGACTAAATTGCTGAGGCTGTCCTTGAACCTGTGATCTTCCTGTCTCAGCCTCCCAAGTACTAGGATTACAAGTGTGCACCACCACACCCAGCTTCTTGTTTTTATTTTGAAACAGGGTCTTGCTAGGTTGATGAGAGTCTCACTACTGCTAAGGCAGTCCTCAAACCTGTGATCCTCCTGTCTCAGCCTCCCAAATACTGGGATTACAGGTGTGCACCACTACGCCCGGCCTGACCCCCAGCCTTTTTTATGTTGTTGTTTTTTTCCTTTTGGTGGTACTGAGATGGAACCCAGGGCTCCACGCACGCTAGGCAAACGCCCTGCCACTGAGCTATAGTCTCAGCCCCTATTTTTTTTTCTTTTTGAAACAGGGTCTCACTAGGTTGCTGAGAGTCTTGCTACATTGCTGAGACTGTTGAACCGGAGATCCTCCTGTCTCAGCCTCCCAAGTACTAGGATTACAGGTGTACGCCACCACACCGGGCCCAACCCGCAGTCCTTTTTATGTTTTGTTTTGTGGTATTTAGGATGGAACCCAGGGGCCTTCTACCTCTGAGCTACACCCCCAGCCCTATTTTATTTTTTATTTGGTAACAGGGTCTCACTAAGTTGCTGAGAGCATATACGAGATCCTGGGTTCAGTCCTCAACACCAAAACAACAACAAAAAAAGAGCTTTAGCATGTATGAAATCCTGGGTTCAGTCATCGGCACCAAAACAACAACAAAAGAAGATAAAACACTCATTCAACATCTTGTTTTGATATTTGTCTTTTGCCACAGGAGTATCCAACCCTTACAACCTTCTTTGAAGGCGAAATAATCAGTAAAAAACATCCTTTCTTAACTCGCAAATGGGACGCGGATGAAGACGTGGATCGGAAACACTGGGTAAGTGTGGCCTGCTCTGCCCCGGGTCATCTGGGGACTGCTGGGGAACCAGGAAAACACCAGGACCCAGGGGCCTGGGCCCTTACCGAGAGCAATGTGGGCTTTGCAGCCCAGGGAAGCCGATTCCTACACCACAGAGTCACTCCAGCTCATTCTGAAGAGCTCAGATACCTCCCAGGCGCCCATTAAACCGCACACGGTGACCTGAGAATAGCGACCCCAGAATTCCACGCACAACTGTGTGCAGCTGTCAGAATCTTAGCAGTACCCCCGGTCCTTCCACCTGTCTGTCCATCTTCTGTCCTTTCTAATCACCTCTCTGTGGGTACCCCTGTGAAACACAGCAGTTGCCTGAGCTAGAGACAGTGGCTATGGAAACCCAGTGGTAGGATATTGTTCCTTTTGAGATTGTCCTGGTAGACATAGGACAGGCCTAGGCTACGTACCACCAGGACGCCTCGGAAAAAACCCAGGCTCCCGCTTTTTAGCTGTCAAGCATGGAGCGTTCTCATTCCCCGGTAGTGAACATCTAGAGACAACTTAGAAATTCTGTCCTGGGGTCTCTTCCCTGCCTGTCAGCCATGTCTTGTGTCTTTAACAATCTGTTTCTCAACCTATCCTAACAGCCTTGGGTGGAGTCCACCGTTGTGAGGATGAATTTTTGTTTTCACTTGTATTTGTGGTACTGGGAATTGAACCCAAGGGCACTCTACCTCCAAGCTAGCCCCCTAGCCCCTTTTATTTTTTAAGTTGCCGAGGCTGGGCTCGAACCTGCGATCCTCCTTTCTCAGCATCCCAAGTACTGGAATTAGAGGTGTGCACCATCAACGCTTGCTAAATTGTTGTTTAACACAGAGGAAGTCCAGTGGGTGTATCCTTGTAAACACAGTAGAAATGCTCAGTCAGTAAAGAAAATTCTGGAATCCATTCTTCCCACTGCCAATCACACCAGTGTCTAAGCTCTTGCCTGGTCCCGGGACCACAACCTGTGGTGAGAACTGCTGCAGACTGTGGTCTTGCCGGCCTCACTGTGCGTAATCAGCTGGCTCACTAATGCTTTTCCAAATTCTGAGTTTCAGTTAAAGTTACACTTGAAGTGGAGCGCAGTGGTGCAGGCCTGTCATCCCAATACTTGGGATGCTGAGACAGGAGGATCGCAGGTTCCAGGCAGTGCATGGTAACGTAGTGAGACCCTGGTTCAAAATAAAAAAATAAAATAGGGCTTGGGACATAGCTCAGAGGTAGAATGCCCTTGGGTTCAATCCTCAGTACATACATACCACAAAAAATTTAAACCTAAGCCTTTTAAAGACGTTGTTTTTCTGAAAGCCCCAAGTTCTGGCGCCAGCCCGATTATCACACTCTGTTTTTTGCTTTCAGGGCAAATTTCTGGCTTTTTATCAGTATGCAAAATCATTTAATTCGGATGACTTTGACTATGAGGAGCTGAAGAATGGGGACTATGTCTTCATGAGGTGGAAGGTAAGGTCCTGCCCAGGCCGTCCTCCAGCCCACCCGCCTGCCCGCACCTGTGCCACACCCACACACCCGCTCTCCCGAGGGCTCCCCGTGCCCAGCGCTTGTCACAGTGTGTCTCCACGGCAGGGCCTTTACACACTTGTCAAAAGCCCACGCAGGCCAGGGGTGGTGGCACACACCTGTAATCCCAGTTCTTGGAAGGCTGAGACAGGAGGATCGCAGGTTCGAGGCCAGCCTTAGCAATTTAGTAAGACGCTGCCTCAAAATAAAAAAATAAAACATTCTGGAGGTGTAGCTCAGTGATAGAGCACCCCGCATTCGATCTGCAGTACCACAAAACCAAAACAAACAACCATGAGGGCCCGCACGTCTCCAGAGCGCACGCTGCCAGGCCGGCTGGCTTCTCTGGTCACACTGCTTGGGAGTTGGCAGGTGAGCTCATGTCGAGGCGGGCGCTCCTGGACCCCGGCTTTTGCCTCTTTTCCCTTTCCTTTCTCGCACCCAAGAATCCCTTCGAACCTCCAGGTTGAGTCATCCGAGTGTTGTGTGGATTCAGGGCAACTTTCTCTGAACTTAATCATCTATTGCACCCCATTCCCACCATGGCTTAAATGCCATCAGAGTGACTGGTCTCTCCCACCACATCCTTTTCCTGGGGCCCTATGCTTCCCACAGCTCAGGAAATGAGGGACCCGGGATGGAATGTGGGTTTTCCCCTCACCGCACTCTGTCTGGTGGACTCGATGACTTGGCCCTGGCTTATGTTCCCTGCCCTGATAGCCACAGAGCCAGGTGCGGGGGCGTACGCCTGTCATCCCGGTACTTGGGAGGCTGAGACGGGGATCACACAGCCTCGGCAACTTAGCAAGGCCCTCTGCAACTTAACAAGACCCTGTTTCAAAATAAAGAATAAAATAGGGCTGGGGGTGTGGCTCAGAGGCGGAATGTCCCTGAGTTCAATCCCCAGTACCACAACAATAAAAATTAAAATTAAAAAATAAAATAGGGCTGGGGTTGTAACTCAGAGGTAGAACGCCCCTTGGATCAATCCCCAGTACCACAAAAGAAAAAAAAGACAGTCACAGGCTAGCAAAGTCATGGAGCAGGTTTGTTGAGTAACTGGAAACACGTACCCAGCTCCCACCCGAGTGCCCGATCTGTAGGAAGAAAGCTGTTTGAGCATGAACTCTTGCCAGCTTTCATTTTTTTTTTTTTGGTACCAGAGATTGAACCCAGGGGGGGTTTTACCTCCGAGCTACACCCCCGGCCCTATTTTTTATACTTTATTTTGAAACCGGGTCTCATGAAGTTGTGGAGGACCTCACTAAGTAGCCGAGGCTGGCCGCGAACCTGGATCCTCCGGTCTCTGCTTCCCAAGTACTGGGATTACAAGCGTGCGCCACCACACCCGGCTCTCCTGCCAGCTTTCATAACAGCCAATCGTCAGGTGCAGTCGTTCCCCATCTTGACTTTGTAGACCTAATCATTTGGGGGGTGGGGAGCACCATTCCATCCGTAGACAGTTGCCAGGTATGGAGAGCAAATGCCGAGCCTGCCCTCGCCCGCGTGCCTGCTGCGGGAAGCATGCCAACCGAACCTTTAGCGGAAGCGTCTCAGCCTCATTTATTTTGTTGGGGGTTTTTTGTTTTGTTTTTGTGGTACTGGGGATTAACCCCAGGGGCATTCTACCTCTGAGCTATACCCCCAGCACTATTTTATTTTATTTATTTATTTATTTATTTTTTTGCGGTACCGGGGATTGAACGCAGGGGCGTTCGACCTCCGCGCTACACCCTCGGCCCTATTTTTTTATACTTTATTTTGAAACCGGGTCTCACAAAGTTGCGGAGGGCCTCACTAAGGAGAGAGAGAGAGAGAGAGAGACAGGGAGAGAGAGAGAGAGAGCGCGCGCGCGCTGAGGCTGGCTGCAAACCCGGATCCTCCGGTCTCCGCCTCCCAAAGTACTGGGATTACAAGTGTGTGCCACCACGCCCGGCACTATTTTATTTTTTATTTTGAAACAGGGTCCCGCTAAGTTGCTGAGGGTCTCGCTGAGTTGCTGAGACTGGCCTCAAATCTGCCATCCTCCTGTCTCAGCTGTCCTAATTTAAAAGAAAAATTTTAGCCAGGCACAGTAGTGCATACTTGTAATCCCAACATGTGGGAGGCTAAGACAGGAGGGTTGTAAGTTTGAGGCCAGTGTGCAATAACTTAGTGAGACCCCGTTTTTCTTTTTTTTTTTAATAAAATGGGCTGGGGAGAAGTAAAGCCGAGAAGTAAAGCCCCTGGGTTCAATCCCCAGCACCCCACCCACACACTCAAAAAGAGTTCCTTAGAACACCCTGGTGCTTAACAAGGGGTCCCTGGGGGTGGTCTGAGAACACTGTCATTCACCCGTCCCTCCTCTGCGCAGGAGCAGTTCCTGGTCCCAGACCACACCATCAAAGACATCAGCGGTGCTTCCTTTGCTGGCTTCTATTACATCTGCTTTCAGAAGTCGGCGGCCTCCATAGAGGGTTACTACTACCATCGGAGTTCAGAATGGTAAGGACCCCATCCCCCTTAGCCGTCACTCCTCATCCCCTCCCAGCTTTAGGCAACCACTAATCTTCTCTCCCTATATAAAGATTTGCCTATTCTGGGTGTTTTGTATAAATGCAACCCTACAACATGTAACCTTCGTCTCTGGCATCTTTTGCCTAGCATGATGCTTTGAGGATTCATCCATGATGTCGCATGTATCAGAACTTCATTTTTATTACCAAATAATTTTCCATCGTGTATGTGCCGCATTTTATTTACCTGCTCCTCAGCTGGCGGTCACTCGGGCTCTTTCCATCCCTGGGCTCCATGCTAGGAGCGTAGGTATGCAAGTTGCTGAGTTCCTGCTTTGAGTCCCTTTGGGCTTATCCCTAGGAGTGAGATTGCTGGGTCATACGTTAATTCTATATTTAACTTTCTGAAGCGCCGCCAGACTCTTGCACGGCGGCGGCACCATTTTCCATCCCCGCCAGCAGTGGATGAGGGCTTCGGTTTCTCCACTTCCTCCCAACGCTTGTCATCATGTCTTTGTAATTAGAGCTGCCCAACAGGGCGTGAAGCAGTAGCTCATTGTAGTTTTGATTTGCATACTCCTGGTGGCTAATACATATTTCTTTCTTGATTATTTATTTATTTATTTTGCAGTGCTAGGGATCAAAACCAGGGCCTCATGTGTGCTAGGCAAGTGCCCTGCCACTGAGCTACACCACAGCCCACTTTTTTTTTTAGGGAAATATAAGAGGTTTATTTAGGGAAGTGGGGGGAATAGTTTAAGAGAAAGCCATGATAAAGGGGTATGTTCCAGAGAAAGGGTCTGGAATGGTCCATTTCTGGAAGTGGAAAATGGCAGCAAGTTCGGGTGTGGTGGCACAGGTCTGTAATCCCAGTACTTGGGAGGCTGGGAGAGGAGGACCACAGGTTCAAGGCCAGCCTCGGCAACTTAGTGAGACTCTGTTTTCAGAATAAAAATACAAAGGGCTGGAGGTGTAGCTCAGAAGTAGAACACAGGCAGGGGATGGATGGATGGATGGATGGATGGATGGATGGATGGATGGATGAATTACCATTCCTTTGTTCTTCCTCAATGCTATGTGAAACAAGTAGGGGAGCGCTAACCTCCCAGCCATTGACCTCGGGGTTGTCGTTCCCACATGTGGATTGTCCACCTCCCTCCTTCCTCTGTGTGACAACTCAGGGCACCTGCCAGCCGGGGACCCAAACACTCCAACTCCTCCCGTGTGCTCCAAGGGTGCCCCCACCCCAAAACCAAGAACGCAAGCAGGAATGGTGAGATAGGTGGGAGTGAGCTGCGATGTTATTTTTTCCTTACTCTTAGAATTCCATGAGAATTAAGATGTGCCTGCGTAGCCGGGCGTGGTGGCGCACGCTTGTAATCCCAGTACTTGGGAGGCGGAGACAGGAGGATCGCAGGTTGGTGGCCAGCCTCAGCTACTTAGTGAGGCCCTCCGCAACTTAGTGAGACCCTGTTTCAAAATAAAGAATAAAAAATAGTGCTGGGGGTATAGCTCAGAGGTAGAATGCCCCTGGGTTCAATCCCCAGATCCGCAAAAAAAAAAAAAAAAGATGTGCCTGCATTATCCACGAAGTTCCTAGGGTATTATAGCTAGGCCTTCTGTAGATGCAGCTGAAATGGTACAGGTAGGAGAGAGGTTGGGTAGCAGAGGGTGGGAGGGCCAGGCTGCCGGCTGCATCTTCTCTGGAGATTATCAGGGGCACCCTACCTCCAAGCTACACCCCTGCCTTTTTTTATTTTTATTTTGAAACAGGGTTTCACTAGGTTGATGAGAGAGTCTCACTACTTGCTGAGGTTGTCCTTGAACCTGGGATCCTCCTGGCTCAGCCTCCCAAGTTACTGGGATTACAGGCATATACTACCACACCCAGCTTAGCCCATTTTTATTTCGAAACTGGGTCTTGCTACTTTGCTGAGGCTGGCCTCAAACCTGTGATCCTCCTGTCTTAGCTTCCCAAGTACTGGGATTATAGGTGTGTACCACCATACCCAGTAGGTCCTGTTTTTTAAAGATATACTGTAGTCACTTCATGATTAGAGCAGAATGTCTAAAAATCATTCACTTTATGCATGCTTCAAAAGAATTAACAAAAAGAAAGAAAGAAGCTGGGCGTGGTGGCACACGCTTGTAATCCCAGTACTTGGGAGGCTGAGACCCGAGAATCCAGGTTCGCAGCCAGCTTCAGCTACTTAGTGAGGCCTCTGCAACTTCGTGAGACCTGGTTTCAAAATAAAGTATAAAAAATAGGGCCGGGGATGTAGCTCAGAGGTAGAAAGCCCCTGGGTTCAATCCCCAGTACCGCAAAAAAAAAAAAAGAAAGAAATCAAGCTGGATTCAACTTGAGAAGTACGAAATGAATTAGCAAAGCCTGGGCATAGGGGTATGCACCTGTAGTCTCAGCTACTCAGGAGGCTGAGGCAGGAGGATTGCTTGAGCCCAGGAGTTCGAGGCCAGCCAGGGCAACATAGCAAGAGACCCTATCTCAAAACAAGAATAAGAGCCGGGTGTGGTGGCACACACCTGTAATCCTAGTACTTGGGAGGCTGAGTCAGGAAGATCACAGGTTTGAGGACAGCCTCAGCAAGTAGTGAGATTCTCATCAACCTAGTGAGACCCTGTTTCAAAATAAAAATAAGAAATAGGGCTGGGGATGTAGCTCGGAGGTAGAATGCCTCTGGGTTCAATCCCCAGTACAAAAAAAAAAAAAAAAGAATAAAAGAAGCTTGGCATGGTGGTGCATGCCTGTAATCCCAGTTCTTGAGATACTGAAACAGGAGGATCACAGGTTCACAGCCAACCTCAGCAGCTTAGTGAGATCCCCGTTTCAAAATAAAAAGTAGGGTTGAGGGTAGAGCTCAGAGGTAGAATGCTTCTGGATTCAATCCCCAGTACCACACACACACACACACACACACACACACACACACACACACACAAAACAAACAAAAACAAACGAGTTCGCTTTTCAGGCAGTCTGATTTGCCCAGTGCTGTGGTTTGGGGGTTTTCTGACATCCTTTGCTCTGCATGCATGAGGCGACTACTGTGTTCTGTCTCTTCCCCCTTACAGGTACCAGTCCCTCAACCTGACCCATGTCCCTGAACACAGCGCGCCCATCTATGAATTCCGGTGACAGCGGCTCAGAACGGCAACCAAATAAAACTGAACTTGGCAGCAGAGAGCTTGGCCAAGAAAATTGTGTACCTGCCAGAACCAGGAGAGGTGTGTTCCTGTTTCTTCATGAGCAGAAAGCATGAATGTTAACCCACAGAATCCCAGGAGCACGCCGGCCGGCGGGGCAGGTGGAGGAAGCCGTCTCCGTCCTCCGCCCTCTCTGTGGCAGTTTGGTCGTCATGTGTTTCTAAGCTACCTTAAACGCACTTTTCCTTCCTGCACAGCTAACTTGCGCATCACTGAAATGCCCAACCCTTCCTCGGCCCCCGCCTCCGGCCGAGTAGAAGGTCAGCTCCCGGGCCACCCTCAGCCTTGGTGCTCGGTGGTCCCTACCCAGGCCCCTGCCCTGCCCCCAGCTGCTTGTCTGGTAGCCCCAGAAAAGGCAGGCCCCCAGACCTCTGCGCCCCCGGAGCACTGCGCAAGGAGCTGGCCCGCCACAGCCTCGTCTGCCGCCAGTGAAACGCGGCGAGGACCCTGCTGGGCCTCATCAAGTCTTCGGTTCTGGTTCCCATGCTTCTGGGGTCGACGGGCGACACTGAGCCCTGGCACATGGCCGTCGGGTTTCCTGGGCCTGCCGTCAGGGGTCACTAAATTTAAGGCTTCCAGATCCCTGGCAGGGACAGATCCCAAACCTGCTCACTCAGTTTGCTCCAAACTTTTGAACTTGAGGGCAATACTAAACTTAAAGATAAGAGTTTTTTTATGACAAAATTATTTTTATGGTCCCTTTACTGAGGACCCTATGGCAAATGCACAATTATTCAGAATTACATTTTATCGTTTTCACATTGAAAACAGCAAATGTTGACTTAGTAATTTTTATATCTATATCTCTATGTATATGTATATTTAATCAACCAGCAGTTTTGAAACGAGTCATCCTGGTACAAAAGTTTTGCAGCATCGCATAAATTATAGTGCTAAACACAAAAACTGTTTTTGGGGCCAGTTTAGCATTTGTACCTCCTCCTTTTGCTACTCACAGCAGCAGTGCTTCGTGGCGACCTTGTCCACGAGGCAGAAGGGTGACGGAAATGGGGTGGGGGCGGGGCGGGAAACATGAACACGCTCAAATAACTCGAGGCTCATGTGCCAAAGTGTGTGTGTGTTTCGTTCTGTTTTTGTTTTTCTAAGTGTTTAAAAAGCTTAACAGATTGGCATCAGTTGTAGCCCACAAATACAGACAGGGCTTTGAGGAATTGGCATTTTTCAGGTGGTTTACAAGACTTAGTCTGAACACAAAAGGAAAAAGCTTTAAGAATGAAACCGTATCGGGGCTGGGGACCGAGCTCAGGGTTGGAGCGCTTGTGTGGCAGACGCGAGGCCCTGGGTTCCATCCCCCGCACCCCCCAAAAAAAAAGCACTGTAACCCACAGGCGCAGAACCACCTGCAGGTTGTGCTCAGCCCATGGGTGGCGTGAGAGAACGCAAGCCCTTCAGTAGGATGAGTGGTAGGAACATTTTTTATTCTTAAGAAGTGACTTTCCTTTTAATGACATGTACTGTATGTTACTGAGACTGAATGTTAGGGGAAGCCTTAAGCAGAATTTGGGAAAGAAGCCAGTGGGTACTTGTGACATCCAAAATGTGTAGTCCCGAGACTGTGCACAGAGGTGGGACCCACCCATTCAGTGAGACCCAGGCCTGGGAACCCTCAAAAGTGCCCTGGTGACTTTGGTAGAAAAACTATTCACATCCATTATTCACGATGATTCAGAAATGTTTTCTGGACCTTAAGACCCAAGCCAGGAGCTGTGGTACAAACCTGTGTTCCAGCTGCTGGGGAGGCTGAGGCAGGAGATGGCGTGAGCCTAGGAGTTCGAGGCCAGCCTGGGAAACTTAGTGTGACTCTGTCTCAAAAAACAAACAAAACACCACCACATCTCAACATGGCATCAAGTAGCTGGCTCTAGTCACATTCCTGAGATGCGCACTGTCGCTTGCGTTAAGCTGGGGGACATTGCCGCGCTGGCTTTCCTTACGTGACGCACGCCATTCCCCTCTGCCTCAGCTCTCCTTCCTGCCATGCGAGTCAGCACCTGCATCCACCCCCGTCCTGGGCCAAGTGGGGACGTCCCCAGAGCCAGGGCTCGTGTGCGTGTGTGGCCCCAAACGGGGTGTCAGTGGCCAGGGAGGGCTTGCAGACACGCCGGCGTTCTTCTGTACACCCGGTTCTCTTAGAGGGATTCTTCCCTTTTTTCCTACGTTAGCTAGATAATGAAGTGCGCCAGTTGTGCTGGGAGAAATGAAGACTGGCTACCTTTGCGAGAACCTTCGAAAATGTCTGCGATGAACACCTGTTCACTCAAGTGTGCCCAACCGAGCGCAGGGATGTGACTAAGCACTTCCCACCTCCCTTAGGAACTCCGCCACGATTGCCATCAACTCCTCCTCTTTCTCTCTGTCCCTGAAAGACCCCTGGGGATCGTCTCCATGTCTAGTTGCTCTTTCCCGAAGCCCCTCAGTGGTTTACATGCCTCTGATACTATGTGCAATATTTTGGGTTAACATTTGTATATCCATCGTTGAGAGATTCGTGCAGATTGCAGATGTCCTACTGTCTTCCTCCACCCCAAACAAGCCTGCCATGAGGTGGGATCCTAGGGATTTGGCTCTTCTCTCCCCTTCCTTGGCTCCAGAAACTTCCACCTTGCCATCCCCAGCCTTGGCCCTCCGGGGCCCTGGACCTGCCCTCCCACCCACCCATCCTTTTAGAGTTTGTATAGCGTTTCAGCTGCAGTCCAAAAGTAACAAGACAATGCCTAATATCAAGTAGGAAGTCCGTCTGTGCTGTTCTGTTGGCAATGTTGAAATCACAAACTCCAGGGAGCAAAGGGGGTTTTCGATGTCTTTTGCTTTCAGAAACAGGGAATTTATATTTTCTCTAAGGCCTTGAATTGATTTTTTTTCCTCATAAAATAGTCTGATAAGCTAATTTTTAAAAAAAGAAATGCCATTAAGTCTGTTGTATTGTGGTTTAAAAATACTAACGAGTTCTGGGAAAGCAAAACAATATTTGATTTTGAATCTTAAATGTTTTAAAAAAGTAGATGTGAATGGGCGCAAAGTATGAATATTTTGTTTCTTTATGGAGGACGTGTGGAGAGGGTTTGGGATGGGAGAAGTATTTTGCAGAGCTATCAATGTCCAAATACTTTTTAAAAAATAATAAAGGTATTTAAGCAGCATGTGTCCTATTTCTAAAGCCAAAGAGTACTGTTAACAGAGCCGCTCTTTCTGTGGCCCTGTGGCTGCAGAGCGCTTCAGGGCTGTGCAGAGACCTGTGTGGGCCAGGGACAGGCTGAGGCCCTCTGGGGAACTGTCACAGTGGTCTGGTTGTTCCTTTTCATTCTAGAAGTGTCTAGCCAGCCACTCCACACTTCTCTTTGAACCATATTTTGTTCATTTCTATGTTTCTTTAGAGGTATGGAAGCGTGGGGGGGCATGTGTGCAGAATTCCTTTTTTTCCTAGTCGTGGGGATTGAACCCAGGGGCATTCTACCTCCAATATACACCCTCAGGCCCCCCTTTTTAAATGTATATTTATTTATTTACTTAATTACTTATTTGGTATTGGGGATTGAACCCAGGGCATTCTAACTCCAAGCTACACCCCCAGCCCTATTTTATTTCTTATTTTGAAACAAGGTCTCACTAGGTTGTTGAGAGTCTCACTTCCTGCTGAGGCTGTCCTCGAACCTGAGATCTTCCTGTCTCAGCCTCCCAAGTACTGGAATTACTGGCATGCACCACCACACCAGGCTTCAAACCCCCTTTTTAAAACTTTTTATTTTGAAACAGGGTCTCAGTAAGTTGCTGAGACTGACCTCAAACCTGTGATCCTCCTGTTTAAGGCTCCCAAGTACTGAGCTTACAGAGGTGTGTACCACCATGCCTGGTACATTTATTCTTTTTTTTTTTTTTTTTTGGTTCTAGGGGTTGGACCCAGAGGCATTCTACCTCCGAGCTACACCCCTGGCCTTATTTTCTTTTTTTCATTTGAAACAGGGTCTCACTAAGTTGCGGAAGGTCTCACTAAATACCTGAGGCTGGCTGTGAACCTGCGATCCTCCTGTCTTCAGCCTCCCAAGTACTGGAATTACAAACGTGTGCCACCGCGCCCAGCTGAATTTATTCTTTAAACTCAGAGAAAACAGGATGTGGCAGCACATACCTATAATCCCAGATACTTGGAAGGCTGAGACAGAAGGACCCACCAGCCTGGGCAACATATCAAGACCCTGCCCCCCAAAAACAACAAATGCTACAAAATATTTACCAATGCTTGCTACATGCAGTGCACTGCAAGATATTGGGAGTGGTGCAAAAATTTAACTGTGTCCCCTTTCTTTTTTTTTTTTTTTGCGGTACCGGGGATCGAACCCAGGGGCATTCTACCTCCGAGCTCCACCCCCAGCCCTATTTTTTGTTCTTTATTTTGAAACAGGGTCTCACTAAGTTGCGGAGGG
>PVJS01027450.1:0-26240 GCA_004027185.1 Glis glis | reverse complement strand
TGTGTGTGTGTGTGTGTGTGTGTGTGTGTGTGTATTACTGGGGATTGAACCCAGGGGCATTCTACCTCTGAGCTGTACCCCCAGCCCTATTTTATTTTATTTTGAAACAGGGTCTCACTAAGTTGCCCAGGGTCTCTTTAAGTTGCTGAGGCTGGCCATGAACTTGCAATCCTCCTGTCTCAGCCTCCCAAGTACTGGGATTTCAGGCATGCATCACCACGCCTGGCTGAGAATTTTTTGACTGTGTTGTAGAGGCAGATGTTGAGCTTGGCTTTTGGCATGTTAAACTTTAGGAATAGCCACATAGGTAGACCTTCAGGCAGGACAAGTCAAGCCCTTCTCCTTCCTCTAGGAGTGCAGAGAAAATAGAAGGGAGATACCAGGGTACCCCATTCTCCGCTCAGTATCTCACAAATGCCTCCAGAGTCAAGAGAGCTGATGTTTTAGGGACACTAAACCTTGTCAACATTTTTTTTAATGTGGTACTGGGGATTGAACCCAGGGGCATTCTACCTCCAAGCTACACCCCAAGCCCTATTTTTAATTCTTTATTTTTGAATCAGTGTCTCACTAAGTTGCAGAGGGCTTCACTAAGTAGTTGAGGCTGGCCATGAACCTACAATCCTCCTGTCTCAGCCTCCCAAGTACTGGGATTACAAGTGTGCGCAACCACACCCGGCTTTTGTCAACATCTCTGATCATACTTTCAGTGGCCACATTTCAATTGATCTGGATATTGACAATAGGGAAGTAGAATTGAGTCTTCATTGATGGACTGATTGATCAGTAAATGGAGACATAGTCAGCAGAGGAAGGCAACTATCCCAAAGCGTGTGCACAGCTCACTGAGACTGACTATGGCTGAGGTGGTAGGGGAGCCTGATTCCCACAGTAGACCAGAGCGTCAAGTGTTAAGTATTTCACAGCTGCCCTAGAGAGCAGGTGGGCTTCAGAGCTCAGGACTCGAGTTCACGCAGATGGGGCGGGTACATCATAGAATTTCAGTTACCTGATTTGAAAATAAAATGAAACTCAGCTCCCTTCCCCATGCACCTTATTACAGAATGCTGCTTTATTCCTTCTGCTTTTTATAACAATGGGAGGTGTCAAAATGAATGATGTCGAATTGGTTATTGGAAAAGTGCCATGTAGTACATTTGCGCGGTATTGTTAAAATGTAAATCAAGTCAACTTCATTAGAATGCTTAGGAGTTTCAAAATCAGGCAACAGTCCTTTTCCTAGGCTCGGTTCCCAGCTGGAAGAGTAGTTTCCTCTGCACAGCTGTCTCCGTTCCTAACTGTTTGAGGCAGAGATGGCATTTGAATAGAGATTTGAATATATGGAGCAATTGACAACTATTCTCAGTGCACATTTTATGTCAGTTTTCCACATTAGGAAAATAAATTTTGTTCATTCAACTGACCTTGATAAAAAAAAAATATAAACCCTTACAGCATGGGGTACTAGGGAAACATGAGATGCGGCTGCTCTTTTCGTCAATTATGGTTGTGTAGCTGTGGCCTTGCGTTTCAATTAGGTGGAGCGGTAAGCGCTGGGCCTGGCAGTCTTAGGTTGCAGCGCATGCTAGAGGGAGGCAGTGCTGTTCTTCCTACTTTGCAGGAGCAGCACAGCTTGAGAGCAGTTTATCTGCGGAGCAGTTGGGGCCAGCACTGCCAGGCTCTAGGGGTGAGCTGCAACTTGCATAAAAATAACAAAAACAAAAACAAAAACAAAAACAGCACATTTCCAGTTTGATTGACAATAGGACCAAAGAAACAACTTGGTCCAACAGTTGGGGAACTGCACACATGGACACTCAAAATGCACGGACTTGTGAATGAGGCAGAGCAGGAACAGGGTAGAGGTGGGATAACAAAGTTCATTTAATAGCACGGAAGTTGAGCTTAAAGGGGTTAGGATGCACATCAGCTTCAAGGGCTATGGAAAGGTCAAGGTGTACGAAGCATCCCCAAATGGGTCTTGGATTTGACAATTAGAAGATCATCAGTGAGCTGGGGTGGTGGCATATGCCTGTAATCCCAGTGCTTGAATGACTGAGACAGGAGGATCGCAGGTTGGAGGCCAGCATCAGCAACTTAGAGAGGCCCTGTTTTAAAATAAAGTAGGGCTGGAGGTGTAGCTCAGAGGTAGAATGCCTCTGGGTTCAATCCCCAGCACTGCAAAAAAAAAAACCCAAAACATAACAGAAGATCGTCAGTGACTTTAAAATGGGCGGATGAGCCATGGCTGCTGCCTGTTTTTGTATGGTGTACAAGCTAAGAATTTTTGGTTTTTTTAATGTTTTTAAGTATAAAATATTTGACAATGATAATAGCTGCTTTAATCGTCAATGGCATTGCCTCTTGGCCTGGATTCTTGAATCCTTTACTACCTGTCATTAGTTATCTCAATAGCAAAGGAGGAACTTATCTTGCTACTGGCACATGAGACTTTCTGGGGGTATTTTTACATGTACTGATGTCTTGGTCCAAACCACAAGATACTTCTGGTTTAATAACTGGTAGGTCTGTGATGGAATCTGGGGTCGGTATTTTTTTTTTAAAGCAGACAGGGTTGAGTATAAATGTGTTTCATTCCTATTGGAAAGTCAGTGTCAAGTCATCTGGCATAGAGTGGAAGAATTTTGGACCAAATTTTTTACTGGATTCAATCAGGGTGGTTTTATTAATTTCTCCACCAACAGATAGTGCCAAGGTGGGAAGTCAGCCAGCCATCCAACAACTAACCATTGAGTGTCTATATTTCGTACACACAACAGAAGGACAGCAGGGTGAGGTATCTTGGGGATGCTGGCGAAGACATTCTAAAAAGTTGAATTATTTGCTCCACACTGTAACGGGTAGAAGGATGGATGAATGGAGGATGGATGTACGGATGTCTGGAGAACGGATGGACAAGTGAATGGATGGTTGAATCAATGGCTGGCTGGCTGATGGATGATGAATGGAGGGATGAATAGATGTGGAGTTCAGAAGGGTTATAGGACGGGAGGCAAATGAAAGGGGAAGAGGAGATTCAGGATATGTGAGAAAATAAGAGAGAGGTAAAAATGTTTGATAACAGAAAGGACATTCCAATTGTATCTCAGTTGAGAACAGATTCAGGTCATGACAAGATCTTTAGTTATAAGCCTTTAGTCTAATTCAAAGGATGTTTATATATTTAATTTTTTTTGTGTGTGTGTGGTACTGGTAATGGAAACCCAGGGGCATTCTACCTCCAAGCTATACCCCCAGCCCGATTTTTTATTCTTTATTTTGAAATGGGGTCTCACTAAGTTGCGGAGGGCCTCACTAAGTAGCTGAGGCTGGCCGCAAACCCAGATCCTCCAGTCTCAGCCTCCCAAGTACTGGGATTACAAGCGTGGGACACCACGCCCAGCTTATTTATTTAATTTTTAAATTTCCTTCAATTACTGACATTGCATTAGTTCTTTCCCCACCATTTTTCATGGTCAATATATTGCTTCTCTCTTTCATCAATATAGCCTTCAAGGACAAGATTTATCATTTTATGTTAGCACTCTTACATTAAATTATGTTCCATTCCAATGGTAAATAAATGTTTGGAATACATTTTAATATATTTGCAAATTGAGACTTTCCTTAAGTATACAAAACTGTAGATATGCAAGCATTTTCAGGAGATCCTCCCAAACATTTAAAAAAATTCCCCCAGTAGTCATGAAGCATGTCTTTTCATAGAGTTTTGCATAGCAATGAGCTACCTGTCAGAGACAGCAGCCACTACCCAGGGAATAAAGGACTCACAACAGAATTTTTTATTTCTATTAAAATTAACTCCCTTTATTCATGGTCTGATTTCTTTTAGGTTTTGATGACCTCTGGAAACAACAGGGCACAGAATTAAAACACTTGTTCCATTTTTCTAACTGTGGTGTACTGGATAAATTTAGAAAGAACCATGCCCAGAAAAAATTATAGCTTTGTTACCTGCTTACAGTTATCCCTTGATATCAGAGAGGGATTGGTCTCAGAGCCCTTAAAGATACCACAATCCATGGATGCTCAAGTGCCTGTTTTATTTTTGTGGTACTGGGGATTGAACCCAGGGGCATTCTACCTCTGAGCTACACCCCCAGCCCTATTTTATTTATTTTGTTTTGAAACAGGGTGTTGCTAGGTTCCTGAGAGTTTCACTAAGTTGCTGAGACTAGACTTGAACCTGTGATCCTCCTATCTCAGCCTCCCAATTACTGAGATTACAGACATGTGCCAACATACCCTTTATTAAAAGAGGGTAGTTTTTTCATATAACCAGTGCACATCCTCTCGCATACTTTAAATCATCTCTAGATTGCTCATAACACCTACTACAATGTCAGTGCTATGTAACTAGTTGTTGTACAGTACTGTTTAGGGACCACTATAAGAAAAAAGAATATGTACATGTTTAATACAGACCATTTTTTTCCACTACTATTTCCGCACTACACCCCCGGACCTATTTTTTATACTTTATTTTGAAACCGGTTCTCATGAAGTTGCAGAGGGCCTCACTAAGGAGAGAGAGAGAGAGAGAGAGAGAGAGAGAGAGAGAGAGAAAGAGAGAGAGAGAGAGAGAGCTGAGGTTGGCCACCAACCTGGATCCTCCGGTCTCTACCTCCCAAAGTACTGGGATTACAAGCATGCGCCACCACGCCCGGCTTCCTCTACTATTTTTAATCTGAGGTTGGTTGAATCCAAGGATTCTGAAGCTGTAGATACAGAGAGCCGGCAGTACTTCTTTTTCTGGGGGGGGGGGCAGGACTTTTGTTTATTTATTTATTTATTTATTTATTTATTTATTTATTTGTGTATTTTGGTATTGGGGACTGAACCCAGGGGCATTTTGGAGCATTTTACCTCTGAGCTACACCCCCATCCCCTTTAAAAATAATTTTTTTTTTTTTTGCTTTGAAACAGGATCTTGCTAGGCTGCCGAGACTCTTGCTATGTTGTTGAACATGTCCTGGAACCTGTGATCCTCCTGTCTCAGCCTCCCAAGTACTGGGTTTACAGGCATGCACCACCACATCCAGCTTATTTTTTAATTACAAAAATAAAACCTCCTGCTGTAATGGTTTAGAAATAAAATGTCCCCCTAGCCCTCATGGAAACAAGGTAGCCATGTTGGAAGTAGGGCTTGGTTGTAATCCCAGCAGTGGATAAATCCATTGTACTGGATTTATCAGGGCTGGTAGGGTGTGGCTGGAGAAGGTGGGTCACTGGGGGTGAGGCCTTGGGGATTATATATGGTTCTTCCTCTCCTTGTGCGCGCTCTCTCTCTTTCTCTCTTGCTTCCAGCCTCCATGATGTGAGAGCAAAGCCTTTGTCCCAATGCTGCCATGTCCTGAGATCTGCCGTCCCCGGTCTCACATGGACTAAACCCCAAAATCTCCAAAGAAAGTGTGAGCAAATAAGTCTTCTTCCCTTTAGGTTATATGGTCAGGTCTTTTAGATTACAGCAGTGAGAATGCTAAGACACATGCCGATTATAACAAGCTAAACAATGCAGAGGCCTATGAATACAGAGTCACCAGGCCGGGGGGTGCAGCTCAGTGGCAGAGCCCTTGCCCAGCATATGCAAGTCTCCTGCAGCCAGCACTGACGAGATGGTACTTCCACACGCTCTTGAGCAAGGCTTACTCAGTCTACACTTGCTTCCTTTAAAGCCATCCAAGTGATGACCAATCTCAGGTTCCCAAAGAGAGAAGTCAGCCCCTATTATCGGGTGTCCAGTGATGGAGGCTGGTCAGCGTGCAGCCCGGGGCCTACTGCTGCGTTCGAATCCCAGCTCTAGCACTTACTGAATAGTTTGTGGGCAAATGATTCAGCTTCTCTTTGACTCCTGAAAGCGAGGCTGCTGGACCGTCACGTAAGGATCATGACACTGATGGGGGAGTTAATGCTATGCAGCATGGACGGCACTCAGGAAGCACTCAACAAATGGAAGTTCTTATTCTTATCTCTCCGACGAGCAGTGCAAAAGTGACAAGAGTGACCATTCGGTAACTGGGCATCTGAGTCTCTACGAATTGTAGCAATGAAAGTTACAGCTGCAAAAAACCACGCTTGTGTTTGTTTAGTGTTCCACAGGGACAAAACTCCTCGCCATCCGCTGCTTTTCTTAAAATAGATATAATTTATATGAATTCCTTTTTGTTTTTTAGGCATGATGAAGAGCATCAGTAAAACTATGCACATAATTTGCAAAACAACTTTATCAAAGCATAATTCTCTATAATAAAATCTATTCATGTTAAGTGCACAACAAAATCGTTTTTAATAAGTTTGTTGAGTTGGGGAACCATCATCACATTCCAGGCTCAGAAGATGTGCTTCATCCTAGTGGGATATCTCTGCCTATTGTCGGTTATCCTGAGATCCTGTCCCAACCACCAGTCATCTACTTTCTGCCTCTGTGGCTGCTTTTTCTAGACATTTCATGGCAAACAGGTCATGTGATATGTGGACTTTTGTGCCTGCTTTCTTTCAGCAAGCAACGTTTTTAAGATTCATCCACATTGTCAATATTTGTTCCTCTGTATTGATGAACAGTGTTCTGTTGTGTGGCTATACCACAGCTTATTTATCTATTCAGTAATGATGGACATCTAGTGAATAATCTCACGATGAACATCTCTGTACATGGCTTTGTATGGATTTATATTTTCATTTTTCTTGAGTAGATGTGTATAGGAATGAAAGTGTTGTTCACATTGTAAGTTTATATATATATTTTTTGTGGTACTAGGGATTGAACCCAGGGGCATTCTACCTCCGAGCTATACCCCCTGCCCTATTTTTTTATTATTATTTCAAAACAGGGTCTCACTAAGTTGCAGAGGGCCTCACTAAGTAGCTGCGGCTGGCTGTGAACCTGCGATCCTCCTGCCTCAGCCTCCACACACTGGGATTACAAGTGTGTGCCACCATGCCTGGCTTATATTTGATTTTAAAACTTTTATAATTTTATTTGATTTTAAATGACACATAATAAGCGTACATACTTATGAGGCCCAATGTGCTGTTTTGATTCATGTATATATTGGATAATAATCAAATAAACATAATTAGCATATCCATCACTTTAAAACTTTTATCACTTCTTTGTGGTGAACACATTAAAAATCTTCTGGCTGTTTTGAGATCCACTGTGCATTACTGTTGACTATATTCGCCTGACCGAGCCACACAACATCAGAATGTGCTCCTCCTGAGGGCGGTGGGGGAGAGACTGATCAATGGGCACAATGTTATTGTTATATTTTATTTTTTAAATAAACTGCTATATTTTATTTTTTATTTTGAAACAGAGTCTCGCTAAGTTGGGAGGGCCTGGCTAAGTAGATGAGGCTGGCTGAGAACCTGTGATCCTCCTGTCTCAGCCTCCGAAATACTAGGATTACAAGCGTCCAAAAATAAAAAACAGATAAATAAATAAACTGCTAAACTTTTCCCCAAAGTGATGGCACCATTTTACATTTCCACAGCAATGGGTGAGGTTTTACTGACATAATTTTAAAAGGTCAAAAGAGAAAAAACATCTAAAAATATACAAATTCCAACACTGAATTTCCATTCTCTGATATTAATTGTATTCTCTGACTCCCTTTTTGTGAGGGGATGAGGAGAATCCTCCTCTTACCTTCCCAGGGTCCTCATTTCCCACACCTTGCTGTTGGGTAGGATGGGTTCTTTCTCACCTCATACAGTCCTGCTAATCCAGAGAGAGATCCCCAGTGCTCCCCAACTCCGAGCCACCCTAAGAGACCATCTAAAGTGAACAGAACATTGAACAAATGAAGTCCACTCCTGGGGAATGGCCAGAGAAGAGTTAACGTGGTTTGTAACAATTATCGACTACAAGATCTGCAGATGATTGCATAAACTTTCTAAAACATGCCTGCAAGCTTCTACTATTGATGCGATGCCCCTCGGGGTGCACATATGGGCTTAAGTGTCTAAACTGTTTTATTAATTAAATTGCTATGATTTACCTCTCCCAAGTTAGCATTTACGGTTTATGAAACAGCCCTGTAATTAGAAAACGACGTACCAGTGTTGCTTGTTTACTTTGTGTGTGAAATATTATACACATACATATATATTTACACACACACACACACACACACACACACACACACACACACACTGTATTTTCCCTGACCAACCCTCACAGGCTACTTTATTTCTAGTCCAATTAATAGGCAACCTCCAGTGGTGCATTAAATTGCTTTTAAGGGGGCTGAGGAGTTCATTGTTCCTGCTGACGTGTGTGAGAACATCCATGCATGTTTGTTTGTTTGTTTTTCCTCGATAGACAGAAAATTGAAACTATTAAGATTTTATTGTAAAAAAAAATCTGCCTAGGACTGCCCTCAGGTACCTAGAAGATCCTCCCATTGCAGGCCTGTTCTGTTTGTACAGTGTCTTATCAACTTCACTCCCAATTTTGAAGGTATTTCTAGGAAAACAATACCATTGGCCTGTGCCAGGTAGACACTGCCTAAAGAGAGTTGTGGAAGCACTTTTTGCTTGACTTTATACTTATTTATTCATCCCATTTGCAAACCTATACTGGCGATGAATCCAATGTTGGATGTTTTTATCAATTTTCTCAACTATGGGCAATATCTGACTTTTAAGTATGTTAGAATATGACAAGTCTGGTTCAAGCATATCAAAGGATTATTGAACTCAGATTGGAAGAACTTGAGGGGTTATATATTCATACTATCCATGTTTATGTAACATTTCTGTGTTTGGTATGAACCAATAATCATTGCCATTTCAGAGCTCTTTCCTGGGAGGTAATGAATGCTATAGTCTCCCTTAACTGTGGGGGAAGAACTCCAAGACCCCCAGCGGATGCCAGCAACTACGACCAGGACCGATCCCTATGGATACCATTGTTTCCTATGCATACCTAACCATGTTAAAGTTTAATTTACAAATTAGGCACAGTAAGAGATTAACAACAAAAGTAATAATAAAATATAATAATCATAACAATAGACTGTAATAAAAGTTATTTAAAACTTATGAATTTTTTATTTCTGCAATTTTCCATTTAATATTTTTAGACTCTGGTTGATTGTGGGTATAACTGAAACTGAAGAAAGTGGAACTGTAGGTGAGGGGGAATTGGTGTAAGTTTTTTGCTGGGGGTTGAACCCAGAGGTGCCTCTGATCTACACCCTTAGCCCTATTTTATTTTTTATTTTGAAACAGGGTCTCGTTAAGTTGCTAAGGGGCTCACTAAATTGCTCAGGCTGTCCTTGAACCTGCAATCCTCCTGTCTTAGCCTCCAAAGTACTGGGATTACAGGCATGCACCGCCATGCCTGGCTGACTGATGTAATTTTAAAAAGTCTATTTTTCAAAGATATTAGGGCTAAAATGGAATAAAAGTCTTTAAAATATGATGTAGTTCATAGTGACATACTATCACTATGAACTACATTATGATGTGAGATGATAATGCACCAATAAAAGTATAAAAATATTTTAACACAAGGAGAAAATTTTCTAAACATGCAAAATATAAATTCTGTTAGCAATCTAAAGATGCAGAGATTTCTACAAAAGTGTTCTGCTTTCCTGGCTGAATGCTGTCTCTGTTTGCAGAGGACTAGACCACATTTGGGGGGCAGAATAAAGCAAAAGAGTAGTAGATAATATAGAGTTTAGCACAGGACTATACACAGAAGGTGCTTCACACATGTCTACTCATCCAGCTAAATAATATTTATTAAGAATTTTAGCTGTATTCGGTGGTATCCTATGCACTTAAGTGGATGCAGAAAATTTTAAGCACAGTCTCTGGGAAGCCCTCAGTTAACTAAAGGGAATGCTCTGTTTGCAAATAATAAGCAGAAGATGTGAAATTCCAGAAAGGTGGTTTGCAGAGAAAACTATAGGGTTTCAATAGATAGAGGAAGTTCTTCTGATTACGCTGATCAGGAAAGGTTTCTTGGAAAAGGTGGTGTTAGAGTTAAATTTTTACATATGGGGAAAATATTAATAGATGGGGGCTTTCAAAGATAGATAATTTCAGTGTGAAAAAGGCATGAAGTTGGAAAATCCACCATCTGTGGTGATCATACGTATGAAATAAAATAAAGAGACTTCCAACTTTCTTTTGTGGAGACCCAAAACGCAGAGAATAGTCTTTTGATTGTAATTGCTCTTTCAAAGTCATTTGAGATGAAGCAAGCCTCCAGTGGGTCTAGGCTCAGTCTCTATAACGTATTGGCATTTCTCATTTCGCATTAAAAGAGCAAGTCATGGACGGAGCTGGCAGCTTAGCCACTCACCTTGCAATTGCATGAGGTGGGTAATTAAGGTGAAAGAGAGCAAATGCCTCACAGCAACCAGACAACAATCTGGGCAGACTTGTGCAGTGTGAAGAAAAGAACAGTGGAAATGTACGTTTAGAGGAAATTATTTGCCTTTAAACATGAAAAGCAGAGAATTCTCTCTTTTTTTTCTTTTTCTTTGTGTGACACTGGGGATTAAACCCAGGGGCATTCTACCTCTGAGCTACATCCCTATCCCTTTTTAAATTTTTTATTTGGAAACAGGGTCTCATAAGGTTTCTGAGAGTCTCACTATGTTGCTGAGGCTGTCTTCGAACCTGCAATCCTCCTGTCTCAGCCTCACAAGTACTGGGACTACAGGCGTTGTGCCACCATGCCTGGATCAGAGCATTGAATTCTTTAAAAATAATTTTAGTAAATTCAAAATGCAAGATTTATAACAGCATGTAATAAGAAGCTATCTTATGAATAAAGGTAGGAAATATATATATCTTTGTATTTACTTATGTCCCTCGGTAACCATGGGAGATTGGTTCCAGGACTCCCACAGATATCAAAATATATGAGGAGTCAAGTCCTCATATAACATATAATATTTGCATATAGCTATGTCCATCTTGAAGTATACTTTAAATAGATGGGAGTTTTCAAAGATAAGCAATTTCAGTGTGATAAATGACATGAAGTTGGAAAATCCACCATATGTGCTGATCATATGTATGAAATACATATCTGTATTACTTATAATGCATGAAACAATGTAAATCTATGCAAATAGTCATACTGTATTGATTAGGGAATAATGATGAGAAAAATAGTCTGTAAATATTCCATACAAACACATTTTTCCCAAATGTTTTTCATGCTCAATTGATTAAATCCTGGAATGTGTAATCCATGGATATGAAGGGCTGACTGTATATGCAAAGATGAACTTGAAAGAAAAACATGAAACTAGTAATAGTAGTTGTGTGTGTGTGTGTGTGTGTGTGTATGTTTATGTGTAGGGGTAAGAGTTTTTAAAACCAACAGGCGTGGGGAAGGTGCCTTTTCACTGTACGCATACAATGCTATGGCATACAAATCCCTGAGAAAGTCATGAACATTAGGCAGGTGTGAAGCAAGGCCTGAGTTCCTGCATATTTGACAGGTCCCCAGGTGATGGCCAGGCTGCGCATCTCTGGACCACATTTGCATAGAAGGAATCCACACCATCAGGGAAATTCGCTTATGCCCCGAATGTTGAACAATATCAAGAGAGGAATCTTCCTTTTGTTGATGAGATAATAGTTATAGATGACCCTCAGAGGTGAAAAATGAAGGTAAAAAGACAGTAAATTTAGGATCTCTTTAAAATACTCCAGCAGCACCAAAAGGAAGAAACAGCAACAATAGGACAGATCCAACAAGTGTGGCAAAACATTGATAAATACTGAATCTAGGTTTGGGTAAATTTCAGTTTACTATGCTACTTTGTTTTGAAAAATTTCATAGTGAGATTTTTAAAGTTGTTTATGATTTATGCTCCTACCCCACAAAAATAGTCTACCTTAGGGTTCTTAATGATACCTGTTTACAAAATCCAGATTAGAATTCTTCCTGACTTTCAAGCAGCCTTTGACACATTGGACCACTGGACCGCTTCCACTTTCTTTTTTACTTTCGCGATACTGGGGATTGAGCCCAGAGATGTTCTGTCACTGAGCTACATCCTCAGCCATTTGTTGTTTATTTATTTTTATTTCTGGTACTGGGGACAGAACCCAAGGGTGTCCTACCTCCACGTTACAGCCTCTACCCGTTTTATTTTGTGCTGGAGCCCTCCGGCAAAGTCGATCAGTCCCTGAAACGGGGAGTGAGGATTAAGAAAAAACAAGAGAGAGAGACAAAAGATAGTTTCGGGAGGGCTCTCAGTCAAATACTGCAGCAGCCTTGACTTTATTTAGCTCAGTCCTTATATACCCTTTTAGAACACCAGATGTATACAGTGAATAACATTAACAAGCGGATAAACAACATGTTAACAATCAGCACCCTTCCTCCTTCTTAGGTTAAGAAACGATCAACTCCCTCTTCTGAGAGCTTCCTTCTATTGTATCAGCAAATCCTGATCGGCTCATTTGGTAAAGCTTTTACCTCCTTTGGCTGTTTATGCAACTTAGAGTCTAAAGATAAGAAAATGGTTCCCGACAATTTTGAAACAGGGTCTCACTAAGTTTCCATGCACTGGCCTCAAACTTGCGATCCTTTTGTCTCAGCCTCCCAAATCCTTGGGATTACAGGTGTGTGCCACCACACCCGGCTTACTTCCACTTTCTTGAAACACACTTCCCTTGTCTCCTGGTCGCCACACCTGTCCATTATTCCTCCATCACCTGATCTTTCTCAGCCCTGTTGCTGCACCTTGTCCTCTAAATGACCTCCAAATGTTGGGGTCTTTGGGCTCCAGGCATGGTCCCCTGTTCTTCCTACTCCATGTTCTCTTTTTCAGTGTCACACTGAGCTTGGTGACCACTTATCCTCTAATAGCTTTTCAGTTTGTATTCAGCCTGGACTTCTTGAATGAATCCCACACTTACATATTCAACTTTCTAATAAACATCCCCACTCACAGATTCTTAAAATCCTATCTACCCAAATGGAACCCATGATATTTCCCCTGAGCTTGCCCTCTTTCAGCACCCCTACTTTTGTGAATGCACCCATTGTCTTTGACTATTTTTGTTGCTACTAACACAACACTACAGACTGAGTAAGCGATCCTGTCCTTGGAGAGGAAGATATGAGACTTGGGTTTCGCATCTCTTCATACTTGGCTGCCTTGTGAATAAACTCTTTCTCTTTTGCAAAACTCCTGTCTCGGTGATTGGCATACTGTGTGGGTGAAGTGGGCTTGATTCAGTTAAAATGTCAATGCTGACTTTCTCACATTCAAACTCAATGGTCTATAGCTTCTATAGAATGAATGTTGGTGTCCATCCAAACTTCATATGTTGAAACCTAACCCTCGAGGCGAGGAGGTGAAGGTATTAGGAGGTGAGCCCTTTGCGGGGTGATTAGGTCATGAGGGTGGAGTCCTCATCAATGGGATTAGTGCTCTTATGAAAGAGCCCCCAGAGAGCTGCCTTGCCCCTTTGGCCCTGTGAGGACACAGCCACGAGGTACCATCTATAAACTAGAAAGTGGTCCCCATCAGACACTGAATCTGCTGCCTCCTTGATCTTGGACTTTTCAGCCCCTAGCACTGTAAGCAATAAATCTTGTTGGTTATAAGCCACCCCTTCTGTGACATTTTATTCTAGCACCTTGGACTGACTAAGACATCAATCGCTCTTGGTTTCCACAGTACCCCATGCTTCAGGTCTGGTTTCTGTCTCTTCAACCCCTCAGTCCATTTCAGCCACTTTTGCGCCAAGACTACTATGTGCTTCTCTAGCCTCTGTTTTAGTGGGGCAGGTATCCATCCTCCTTCTGCACAAAGATATATCTCTCATTTCTTAGTCCATAGTACATCCTCAGCACAAGAAGCTCTCTGCCTGCTGTTTAATAAAATCCAATCTACTGGCCAAATTATTCTACAAATAGTTATGGTGTATTATATGCCTGCATTTGGCCATCCACTGTGCTAGGGATTTAGAAACATGAAGTGGAGTTACTACTATCCCCTCATACTAAGCGCTTTGGGGGAGCCTTTAACATGGAGCTAAGACAAGTTATCCATTCAAGATTCAGGAGAGTGTAGCAATTTGCCACAAATCCCACAGCAATGGTGGAGCTGAGATACAAGCTCAGATTTATCAGTTAGCAAAGTCTACACTCTACATACCAGAGGCATTGAAGCCCAGTGGCCAACCTATGTTCTTTTGTGGACAGACAGTCCTTGGTTTAAGGATAAGCTTATGACTCCTCTAGTATTCAAGTGGGGGTTGATGATACTACCTATCTCACAAAACAATGGCTATGAAAGAACTTATATAATACTTGGCACATAGTTCTCCATGCAATTTTTTGTAGTTATTATTGCATTCATTATTTTATCATTCTTTGTTCCTATTTCTAAGCCAAATGCCCTACTTATAGTCTAAAAAGTCACAATCCTTTCATGATTATTTTAACTCTGAATCTCCCATCTAGGAACTTTTGTTGCATATACAGTATGTACCATGTCATGTAAACTTGATTTTTCTCTCAAGTTCTTAAAAAGTTGTGAATTTGGTCTCCCCAAGTGGGTTTTATACTAACTTTTTCCTGAGAATTATAGGTACCACTGAAAGGCAACATTTTATTTCTGCCAGTTTCACTTGTAGCTCTATATGACTTTGAATACATCTCTGTTATCCAGCCATAAGCCAGGACCTAAGTGTTCAATCTTATCTTTTCCACTCCCCCTAATGTATTACTATAGTCTTTTTTAGTTCACCAAAAGCACTTCTTTTCTCACTTCTTCCTCCCTCCCTCCCTTTCTCTTTTTGGAGCATTAATATTGTGTATTAAAACCTGTCATGTACCAAGCAGTAGGAATTCAACAACGAGCAAAATTCATACAGCTTGCAGTCTAGTGGAGAACCAAGAAAATAATGAATTGATCACAAAAATGAATCGATATAAAATGTTGCAATAGAGAAATATGGGTAACAAGGAAGCCCTGGGAGAGCCCCTAAATGCAACTGGAGAATCAAGGGTGGCTTCAGGGTGGAAGTGATCTCAGTTTATGCTGAGTTCAGAGGATAAGTAGGAGCTGGGCAGGCTAGAAAAAGAATGTGGCATTAGGGGGATTTATTTTTATTTTTATTTTTGGTACTTGGAATTTAACCCAGAGGACATTCTACCTCTGAGCTATACCCCTAGTTAGTCCTATTTTATTTTCTATTTTGAAATGGTATTGCTAAGTTGTTGATGCTGGCTCGAACCTGGAAGCATCCAGTCTCAGCCTCCCAAAGGTAGGGGGGATTTAAATGTTCCAGAATGCTGGGTGTGGTGGCACACACCTGTAATCCCAGTTCTTGGGAGGCTGAGAAAGGAGGATCACAGGTTCAAGTCCAGCCTCAGCAATTTAGCAAGAACTTCAGTAACTTAGCCAGACCATGTTTAAAAAAAAAAAAAAGGGGTGTAGCTTGGTTTAGCTTGGAGCAAGAATGCCCCTGGGTTCAATCCCCAGTAAACCCCATCCCCAAATGAATATCTCAGGCAGAGAGAACAGAGTACACAGGCTTATAACTAAGAGAGCGCCTGTGGAGTCAAGGGAACAAACACAATCCAGTAGGGCTGGTTCACAAGGTCACAACAGGTTGGGAAGCATAGTCCTGTTCCCTTCCTCAATCCTGGTTTTCCCCTCCCCCACCCCCTTCCACTGTTCTACTGGCCTCTCCCCTCATTTGACTGAAGTCCCTTTTGATTTCTATTTTTGTTCTAGCTTCCCCACATGAGAGAAAACATACAACCCTTGACTTTCTGAGACTGGCTGATCTCACTTAGCATAATATTCTCTAGTTCCATCCATTTTCCTGCAAATCGAAGCACTTTTCTTAGTTTCTAGGTAATGCAGGAATCTTCCAGACAAACTTTGTGAATGTGTGGCTGAGTTTAAGCAAGCGTGTGGCTGTCATGGGTTATCATGACAGACTCTGCCTCTTTAGAGTCCCCGTTCCTTGGTCCTACAGGAAGGGTGTCTCACGTCTCTTGTATGTTCCGCTGAACCCATGTTAGTGGGAACAGAAACCCGTACACTGTCATATAGGCTACATATATACCTGCTGCTATACGATGGGTCAGGATCAAGATGACTGCAAAGATGGGGACACTAGCAGGAGCTTGTTACAGCATGCAAAAACAGCTTCCGGAGGCGGCAGGGCAGTTTGGAAAAGGTGGGTAGATGCCTCACAAACCGAGGCACAGGAAAAGCAGATCTCAGGTCTTCGTTCCCAGGCTGCTGGGATGAAGTAAAGAAGGCGCTAACAAGAATGCTTTTGCTTTTGCAATTCAGAAAGGTAAATTTCCCGAGGACCGTAAAATGACTTTTGTCTCCTATATTGATATTTTCCTCTGAAAAATAAATGTCTTTTTGCATTATTTAGATAACACATAATTAAATACCAATGGCTCTCTGTTACTCATACCCACAGCACAGGCGGTGAGGTATGGAGACCTAGAGGGCTGAGGAGAGGCATCGTCTCTCAGAGCGGGAGAGAGGAAAAACAATAGAGAGAAAGAGACAGACAGAGACCCAGGGCGGGAGGAAGAGAAGAGAAGTGTTTAACATTCAGAATTTGTCCACAGCCGATAATTTATTGGAACTCATCTGTAACAGGGCCTGGCACTGATTTATAAGTTGATTTGAAAAATAAATAAAAGTGATAGAAACCTGCATTTGGTTTTAATGATAGACTGTTGCAGCGTGAAAAGTAAGGATATGAAACATTGCAAGGAAATTAGATATTATGCCCTGCAGACAATTGCAGCTACCAGCCCATTAATTGTTAGATATTTATTATTAAAAATTTCTTTTCATGAGTGACTGCAGAATATTTGTGCTACTCAAGCTGTTGAGTTCTGACATGAATGAAGTGTGGGGAGCTCATTTGTTTCCGTGTGTGTGTGTGTGTGTGTGTGTGTGTGTGTGTGTGTAACTGACAAGGCAGCTGGCCAAAGTAGGTGATAGATCTCTTTATAGCAAAGCACAAACGTAGAGGTGCTGCCTCTTAAATAACCCAAAGCAGGGCAAGGGATACTGGGTCACTTTGTTACTTCTGAAGCCACACGACCACCACCATCATCATCATCATTAGCGGCAGCATTTTTAAGCCAGGTATATGTCCAGGTAAAAGCACAAGTCAGATCTTCCTACGTCAGAAAAAATAATTCGAAAGTCACTGGTAATAACATCCCAAGAGGACTCAACTTATGAGTTTAAAAAGTGATTTTGTGATACCACCAGTATTTAATTTATACTGTTTCATTTTGGTCTGGGGAAATCCAGAGGGTTGCCCCTTCAACATATCTTGGTTTAGATTATTATACACAATGGGTGTGCCCAAAAAAGGGCTATACCTCTCCAAATTAGTGTGTTTAGAACTGCTTTCTTAAAAATAATAGGTAATGTATTTATTTTCTCATTGAGAAAAAACAGAGTGGGTCTTTGTTAACTGGAAATGATATATCATTAAAGTAATAGTAGGAATGTTTTCATTTATTTTATTTGTTCTTACTAATATTTTATTATTTATTTTTATTCATATTTAAAACTTTATGCCTGTGGGTCACTTATTTGCCAAATATTTTTAGGAAGAGGCTATATTCAGATGCATTTTCATTTAACTGAGTAATTAACTGGTCCAGATATATATGTTTTAAAATCAGAATGCCCTTTATAGCCAGGCTTAATTAATGATTCTTTCTTAGGGCTATTTCCAGTTTAGCTTTTCTCCTGTGCAATGGGGAAGTACACAGAGAAATAATTTACAGTGGAAAGGGTTGGCATAGCAAAGATAGGATTTTGTATGCCAATAGTGTATTTGCAAAAAGCATTGTGGTGAATTGCCAAAACATTTAACTTGCCATTATTTAATGTCTTATAAAATACAGTCTTAAAAATAATCGAAGTAGTCCATGTGCCACAAAGTCTAGCTTTGCCCCCAGAATTTATAAATGCTATACCTGCGTACTTTGCCTTGTGAGTGGTTTTTACTTCTAGTGTGCTGAATTCTGTGGTAAACCTCAGTGGTTTACCACTAATAGTGGTTTGCCACTAGTAGACCTGAGCAAATGCTTGGACTCAAATTTGGGATGGATTGCAAGTTTCCTGAAGGCGAAGACTGTGTCTGTTTCCATCTTTATAGCTTTAGAGCCCAACCTGGTATCTATTACTTTGAATACCTATGGTATATAGTAATCTAAGCCACAATGTGTTCAAGGGGCAACCTTCTGGATCTTTCCAGACAAAATGAAACATTATAAATTAAATGTCAGTGAGATAACATTACTGTTTTCCTATTCATCAGTTGGGTTTTCCTGGAGAGCTATTTGTCAGTGACATTTGAATTGTTTTCTTGTGTAGACAGATTTAACTTGGCTTATCCCTGGGTTTATGCCCAACTGAGAAATGATGATGATGATGATGATGATGATGGTGATGATGATGATGGTAATGATGATGATTATGATGATGATGGAGGTGCTGATGGTGTTGATATTGATGGTGGTGATGGTGGTGGTAGTGGTGGTGATGATGGTGATGATTATGATAATGGTGATGATGATGATAATGGTGGTGGTAATGATGGTGATTATTATGATGGTAGTGGTAGTTTCAGAAATGAAACATGCTCCACCATTCCTTGCTCTGTTCTGAGTTGATAATGGATTAATTTACTTGCCCTACAGGCTTCATTTTTAAGAGTTTGTGAAAATCAATGAACAAACATTTGTTGTGCCCCTTCTCTCTGCCTTCTCCCAGGAAGAAAGCATTTCAGGTATGAATGCACAAGTGTGGCCACTTGGTTGAAAACCAGGCTTGCCTCTCCTGTTCACTTTAGCTCTAAACTCTCAGTCCTTCCTTCCCTACAAATCCCCTCACCTGCCATTTCTTTGGCACACTGTGGATATTCGTAATTTCAACCCTCTCCACCTCTAGTCTTCTTTATAGTTCTATTCTTCTCTTTCTCCTAAGAGGAAGAAATGTCTGCCTTGCAAAATTCACTCACCACCATTACTGTTGATTGTGTCCCAACTTCTCCTATCATTTGCCTCTTCTCTTTTGCTTCTTCAAGTCTTCCCATTGATAATTTCCCTTTTTCTTTCAGACTTTAAGCTGATTCAGGTAACCCCACCATTAAATGTGTGTGTATGTGTATGTGTGTGTACACACACATACACACACACACACACATATATATACATATATATACACATACACGTGAATTCAGTTTCTCATTCAAAGTATCACCATTTTTTGTCCACTTTTGTAAAAATGGCCCATGCTTTTTTTTTATATAGTCCATGCAGCAAAATGCCCCTCCCTCTTTGCATTCTTTAGTTGCCTTGAAATGACAAAATCACCCAATAGGATGGGTTTTCTTATCCACCTTCCCCCAATATTTCTCACAAACTAACCAATGACAGAGGGTACATTTTATTTATTTTTTGGTATCCTTTTATCTTTTTTTTCTTCAACCAAACTCCTCAAGCATTGGTCTAGCTCAAAACTTTTCCCTCAGACCTCCATCCTTGACTATTACCTTTGTGTGAGTGTTTCCAAAATGGTTATTTCTGGCCCTGGCAGCTTTAATTTCTTTTAGGTATGAAAGGAATTTTTATTTGTTTTAATACACTTTTATTGGTGCACTGTAACCACACATCACATTGAGGTTCAGTGTGGTGGAAACAAACATGCCCGGAGCATCAGGTGCATTTTTCCAGGTTCCAGCCCCTCCTTTCCCCTACCCATTCATAATATTGAAGTTGGTATTGATAACTTCACAAACATACCTAGGATTGTTTTAACTGTTTCCTTCATCAAGTATCCCAGATCAGTTGCTGCCTTGCTCCCTAGCTGAGTCAGCCTTTTCACTTTTCTATTTGATTGTGGTATTACTGTACCACAATCAGGGAACCAAACACCTGAGCTAGAAATCATAGAAGAACATATTCCAGTGGTACACTGGTAAATGCCTTCCACTGTGTGTTAGTCAGCTTTCCATCACTATAACAAAATACCTGAGGTAATTAACTTACAAAGAGAAAAGTTTATTTTGGCTCATAGTTTTGCAAGTTCCAGCTCATGATTGATTGGCCCAGTTGCTTTTGGATCTGTGGTGAGGCAGCATGTCACAGTGGGAGTATATGATGGAGCAAAACTGCTCACCTCATGGCTAGGAAGCAAGAGAGGAAGAGGAAGGGACTATCTTCCCACAACTCCTTTCAAGGGAATGTCCATGATGAACTAAGACCTCCTGCTAGCCCACCTCCTAAGCACTCCACCACCTCTTAATAGCGCCATCCTGGCGACCAAGCCTTTAACACACAAGCATTCAGAAGACATTCAGTATCCAAACTAAAGCATACCCCAGAACCCCTATTTGCAGTATGTTTTGGTTTCCATGGTATAAATAAATGTTGACAAACTTTTTCTATAAAGGACCAGATAATACATATTCTAGGTTTCCAGGCAATGCAGCTGTTGCAACTACTTAACTGTTGTAGGTAAAAGTCACATACCATCCATAAACAAGTGTGGCTGTGTCCCAATAAAGTTTTATCTATGGGCCTGAAATTCAAATTTCATATAATTGTGTGGTATATTTCACAAAATATTATCTTCTATTGTTTTCAACCATTGAAAAATGTAAAAGTCATTCTTATAGCCATCCAGAAACAGCTGAGCAAGATTACTGATCTCCAGTGTACTGAGTCCTACCATGGTTGATTTCAAACTAGTAATGATTGCAGCTCAAAGAATTGGTGAAAATTTAGCTATCAGTTCTGGCCAGCTGGTAAAAGCAGGTGCCAGCAGGATGTTCATAGGCATTAATTTGGTTTTTTTTTTTTAAATGTCCACTGTCCAACAAATTTGTTAAGACTGTCACAAATCAAATAGAAGATGTTTGTTCATAACTACACTTATCAGAAACTTGAATTTCTTCAGTGTCAACGCGCGCGCGCGTGCACACACACACACACACACACACACACACACACACACACGTCTAAATCCCAGTGACTCCTAATGGGTTCAACCAACAACAGGAACAATGATGTTTCTGAGGATCAGTTCTCAGGAACACGCTTTGGAGAGTGCTGTTTGGTGTCTCAGACTCTCCCCTGGTCCTGTCTCTCAGGCTCCAAATCCTGTCACGTCCACCCCTTCATGCGGAGGGGTAGAAGATGAAGTGCAGATATAGCTGTGGTCCAGATGATCTGTCTAATGTCTTGCTAGCCTGGCTGGATCATTCCCTATGCTCTGTCCTCCCCAGGGTCTCTGAAAATGAAAGAACTGACTTATTCCTTCCCCCTTGACTGGCCAGTGCATGTCTATTCTCCTAGAGGAATTATCAATGGCATCCCTTTAACTCTTTTTTTTTTTTGCGGTACCGGGGATTGAACCCAGAGGGGTTCTACCTCTGAACTACACCCCCGGCCCTATTTTTTATACTTTATTTTGAAACCGGGTCTCACGAAGTTGCAGAGGGCCTCACTAAGGAGAGAGAGAGAGAGAGAGAGAGAGAGCGAGCAGAGGCTGGCCGCGAACCCGGATCCTCCGGTCTCCGCCTCCCAAAGTACTGGGATTACAAGCGTGTGCCACCACGCCCAGCTCCCTTTAACTCTTAAAGCCTGCAGGTTGTTTGGATGATACGTTGAGTAATTATCTTCACCTCCTCCAATACCCATGGGTTAAAACACTACCTGCTTACCAAACCTCTCCTCATGTTTGCCTGTGATCCACCTCCTTACAAAACCACATCATCGTTTTCTTTCTTTCCTCTCTTGGTCTCTTAAGTATAGTTATTTATAGTCATCTTTTTTCCTTCTAAAGTTTTTAAACACTGCTTTATTTGATGCTACCAAGGTGCCTAGGACAGGGCTTTGCATAGCAATTAACATTCGGTGACTCTGTGTTGAGTGCTAAATGACTGGCTGACTTCAAAAGAAGGATGTGTTACTAGCACGGAGACTTTGAGACCCTTAGGTTTGGGTGGCAACTCAGCCATTCTCTGCAGTTCCCTTTCTGAATAAAAATTTTACAAAATGGTGAATTTTTCTCCCAAGTCTTTAAGAGGAATTCCTTGTAGTTTGCAAACTACAAAGTTCCGAGTCCTCTACCCACTTTTTCTGTTGAGTCTGTTCTGAGATAAATGAGGAAATGGTGATCTAAGAAACAGTTTACAATTACTTATAAGGGTATTTCTAATATATTCATTTCTAAGGTTAATTCTAACCATGAGTTGTTAATGCACCTTACGATCTTCTGAAGTGATTCCCCCAGGGTCAATCTCTTCGTGAAAAGCTCCTGGTAAGCACGGCCAGGGGGTATTTCAAAAATGTCTTTGAAACCCAGTGTGTGGACTACTGAGCTCAGTCCCACTTTCAGCCTGTAGTAAGCATATACTGGGGCGGTGCCATGATTTATTATAGGTGTTCTATGCAAATTAAATTGGCGTGAGGGGCGCCCAAACTGTGGAAACAAGTTAATCTTACTATGTTGCATTTCGATTTGCTTTGAAAGCTTCTAATTCCTAATTGTATTTGCATTCCCAGTCTCACTTCACCCGCAGCAGAGTTATGGAAGCAAAGAAGATGCTCTGGCTCCAATTTGAGAGATGAAAAATCTGAGGTTAAGAAAGGGTGAGAGATTATCATGGTGGCTATAGTTAATCACAATGTATTGTATTCTTGAAAATTACTAAAGGAGTAGATATGAAAAGGTCAGTATGTGAGGCATTGCATATATTAATTAGCTCAATTTAGCCATTCCACAAGATGCACATATTTCAAAACATCATGCTGTACAAGATAGATATATTTAAATTTTCTTTTTAAATTAAAAAAAAAAGAAAGTTCAAGAGGCTTAGTCAAGGGCCCTGACTATCTAATAGCCAAGCACAGCGACTAGGAGGCTCCTGGTACTTGAACAATGAACCAGTCCTGTAATGTTACTAATGAGTAGTCTTCAAAGGAGAGAAAGAAAGGGCTCTTCACACCCCTGCCCCACCACTAAAATACAAAACAAAAAAACAAAAAACCCCACAGCTTGCATATGAACAAGCCTGAAACCCTATTGTTCAACTCTCTGTGCTGCAACTTCTTAAATTTAATACCCCAAATTGAAAGCAATCCCCATAGAATTTCTCTGGGGAGAAATGACCTACTTCAGCTAACATTACTCCCTGTAGTTGCGCTGAGCCTTGGGAATTACCTTGTCCATGGATTTTCATTCAGAATGAATGCTTTAATATATTTCTTTAATCATCTGTTGCATCAGAGAATATTGTTTCATGCATATTAAAGAACTGAGCCTGTAATAGAAGGGTGTTCTGACTAAGAATGGCTCTCTAAGCATGTCAGTCATCTTATTGCTTTTCCTAGCTTCAGGATAGATGTGTTTTATTTGGCAGATGATGATGATGATGATGATAATGATGATGATGATGATGACGACGATGACGACGACAAGGACGACAATGACCACCACCACCACCACCACCGCCACCACCACCACCAGGACAGTGCTCCTATTAAACAAAGAGAATGATTTCATTTAACAGTGGTGTCATAGCCTTGCACCGATCATTCTTCTTTTGAAGGAGTCAACTCTATTTTCAGAGTTTTATTCCCCATTCAGTAAAATCGATCGATGAGCATTAGGAATGTTCTATGTGCCTAGCATGAGGGTATACAAGAGGATTAAGATACAACTTTTACCTAGAAGGACTTTTAGTCTGATTTGGGGTTATAAGACTTTCATGAAATAAATAAAGATACAAATCATATGCACGAGGACAAGAGAGAAGGGAAAGGCTTCATAGAGGGATGGAGGTTGAGTGGGTTTTGAGTAAAAAGGGAAAATTAGGGTGTGGAATTGGGAAAGAGGAAAGGGTATTAACAAAAGTGCAGAGTTGGGTATGAGTTCAGTAAGAGTCGCTGTTGTGGATGATGGAGCTGAAGAGATAAAGGGTATGGACCCTGTTTTAAAGGTAGAACAGACTAGCAGGCTGGCTGTCATATGCCAGTGTCATGTTGGAGCTTGGAGGAGTATGGAGGAAGGTATGGTAGAGAGTTACCTGACATAGCTGGGGAGAAACAAGAGGACAAAGAAAAGTTTCCAGAGTTATTCATGTCTAAGAGGCATCTTAAGATAAAGGAATTGTAAGGCAAGGTGAAATTACCCAGAGGAATTAGGAGGGAAGGGACATTGCAGGCAGATGGTATCATTTGGTGAGGGCAAGGAGAAAGACTCCACACTGCACCTCATAAATTTGAGTTGGGCTTGGTGGTGCACGCCTGTAATCCCAGGACGTGGGAGGCTGAGACAGGAGGATCACAGACAGGAGATCACAGGACAGCCTCAGCAAGTAGTGGGACTCTCATCAACCTAGCGAGACTCTGTTTCAAAATAAAAATAAAATAGGGCTGGGGGTGTAGCTTGGAGGCAGAATGCCCCAGGGCTGAATCCCCAGTACCCCCCGAAAAATTCATACAACTATTACATGTTAATTGAAAATCTTAAAAGATCAAAATGACAGTGTTAACTACCTGAATTTGATTCTCATGCACTGTATACATGTATCGAATGATCATACCATACCTCATAAATTTAAACCATTAGAATAGTAATCAAGAAAACTATTTTTAAAAGAAGAGGGTTCATGGAGTGTCTCAGTTTGGCTGGAGCAAGGTGTGCTGGAGCAAGAGAGATGCAGACGGGCCAGGACAGCGAGAAGCTGGCAAATCATGGTAAGGGATTCTGACTTTACTCTGAGACAGGGAACGCATACTGCACTCAGAAAAGCAAGAAGGGAGAAGGGTGGGTTAGAACGCAGGCTTCCAAGGAGGTGTATACAAAAGGAGAGGTAATGTTTGAGTTTGGGGTTGATCTGGAAGGTAATGCAGGTTCCCGTTCCTGTCCAGGCATTTATTTTTCTGAGACTCATTTGATGAATCTCGTGTGCATGATAACATTGCAGTCAAAATGATCAAACCAGACTGTGTGAATGGGGGCAGTCAAAGTCATCCTCTCTGAAGCAGCCGACATCACAGAATGATGACAAGTGGAAAATTAATGTTATGTCCTTAATGATCTCAACTAATGTCAATCTTTCTCAAATAATCCATTTTGCCCCAATTTCTGATATGCTAAAATTCTTCATACTATGTAAAATTCCTTGTGCTCCTGTGAATATGAACATCGTAACTTGCATGTGTGTGTGTGTGTGTGTGTGTGTGTGTGTAATTCCTGTTTATAGATTCAACAATCTCAAGGAGTTGCATTAACCTAGTACCATATTAGAACTGTGAAAATCTGTGAACATTGTCTTCCTTCCTAGATTTCAATCAATCAAGCATGTTTGGATGACCTTTAACAGTAAGGTAATGGAAAACGGAAATGTACGAGAGAGACTAAGAATGAAATATTTCACTGTGATCCTTTTGCATGGTTCTGAAAATAAATTCACACAATCTTGCCATTCAGTTTACCAGCCTGTAAAATGTCCTTAAAGCTCTCCCACACAAATGCCCTAGGGATGGATGATGTAACTAATGTCAACTTCTTCTATCAATTCAGTATTTATTATTGAAATGGAATATACTGTCACTTGGAGATTTTATATATTCCAAGAGTAAGTAAAGAAGTATTGTCAGTATAGATCCTTTTATATCTTAGGAGACATAGATAAAAGAAGAGACATTAGAATTTGGTTGGCAGATTTATGAAACAGACAAAAACATTTTTTAGAGAATCTTAGGGATTAAGAGAGAATGAAAAATTAAGTTGACTAAAACTTATACATACTGGGAAGTTTATATAACAAAAGAACAGGACATTTTTCTTTTTCTTTTTGATTAACATGTATTAATTATATTAATGTATTAATAAGGTTTAACATAATACCTAAGAATTTAGGAAAAGTAGATAAAGTGTCACAAAGTTGGATGAAATCTCCAAAGAAACTGTTAGAAAAAATAATATAAAAGTTGATTAAATGGGGCCGGGCGTGGTGGCGCACGCTTGTAATCCCAGTACTTTGGGAGGCGGAGACCGGAGGATCCGGGTTCGTGGCCAGCCTCAGCTCTCGCTCTCTCTCTCTCTCTCTCTCTCTCTCTCTGTCTCCTTAGTGAGGCCCTCCGCAACTTCGTGAGACCCGGTTTCAAAAATAAAGTATAAAAAATAGGGCCGGGGGCGTAG
>PVJS01027449.1:0-26240 GCA_004027185.1 Glis glis | reverse complement strand
AACAAAAAATAGGACTGGGGGTGTGGCTCAGAGGTAGAATGCTCCTGAGTTCAATCCCCAGTACCGCAAAAAAAAAAAAAAAAAAAAAAAGGACTGGGGATGTAGCTTGGAGGTAGAACACCCCTGGGCTCAATCCCTAGTACCATAAATTAATTAATAATAAATAAAGAGAAAGGGCTGAGTGCTGGCATGGTGGTACATGCCTGTAATCCCAGGACTTTGGAGGCTGAGACAGAAGGATTGCAGGTTCAAGGTCAACCTCAGCAATTTAGTGAGATTCTCAGCAACCTAGTGAGACCCTGTTTGAAGACAAAAAATTAAAAGGGCTGGGGGTGTAACTCAGAGGTAGAACATCCCTTGGTTCAATCCCCAGTACCACAAAAAAGGGGGAGGAGCTGGTGGTGTAGCTCAAAGATAGAATGCCCCTGGGTCAATCCCCAGTACCACAAAAATAAGTAAGTAAATATGAAAAATGTGAGCCAGGCATGGTGGCGCACGCTTGTAATCCCAGTACTTGGGAGGCTGAGACCGGAAGATCCAGATTCGCGGCCAGCCTCAGCTAATTAGTGAGGCCCTCCGCAACTTAGTGAGACCCTGTTTCAAAATAAAGAATAAAAAATAGGGCTTGGGGTGTAGCCCAGAGGTAGAATGCCCCTGGGTTCAATCCCTGGTACTGACAAAAAAAAAAAAAAAAAAACCCGAAAATGTGCTCTATATAGAAGTTAGTTGTAACTAGTGCACTTTGTGCTGGTTTTTAATATTGCTATGTATGCTACACTGGTTGCAGAGATTGTGTCCAGAGTGTTGCATGCTTCTTGAAAACTGCTCCTCATGAAGAAAACCAGCAAAGACATGCTGTTTATGATCCCTGCCATCTCTACAGTAGTCTCCAGGTGAAGAGCTGTCCCTCCTCTGCCTTGAGCAGTAGAGCGTGGAATTGTAGGAATTCAGCATTATGTCCTTTCACACTGCTGCTCTTAGATGAGAGAGAGAATATACCTAGCCAAAATAGCTAGTAGTCTTTAGTCTTGTGTTGTTTTAATTCTTAAAGCTAAAGCTGCATCCTACAGTGTCATTTTATGATGTAAAAAATAAGTAACCTTATGTCTATGTTGTCCTGTGTCTGGAATGCTCTTCCTCAGCCTCCTCACCTCCTTACCTCCTTCAGGTCTTGATCCATTGTCTCCTTCACTTGGACCTACTCTGACCACCTAGTTAAAATTATAACTGCAGCCAGGTGTGGTGGCGCACGCTTGTAATCCCAGTACTGGGGAGGCTGAAACAGGAGGATCGCAGGTTTTCAGCCAGCCTCAGCAATTTAGTGAGGCCCTCTGCAACTTAGTGAGACCCTGTTTCAAAATAAAAAATAAAATAGGACTGGTGGTGTAGCTCAGAGGCAGAATGCCCCTGGGTTTAATCCCTAGTACCACAAATAAAATAAATACACACAACACACACACACAGAGACTCAGCCATTCTGGTCAAAAGCAGAGGTGTAGCCGGGCGTGGTGGCACACGCTTGTAATCCCAGTACTTTGGGAGGCGGAGACCGGAGGATCTGGGTTCTCAGCCAACCTCAGCTCTCTCTCTCTCTCTCTCTCTCTCTCTCTCTCTGTCTCTCTACTTAGTGAGGCCCTCCGCAACTTTGTGAGACCCGGTTTCAAAATAAAGTATAAAAATAGGGCCGGGGGTGTAGCGCGGAGGTAGAACGCCCCTGGGTTCAATCCCCGGTACCGCAAAAACAAACAAACAAACAAACAAACAAACAAAGCAGAGGTGTGTGTGGAGACATGCTGACTTCTAAGATGACCTCTAAGTTCCATATTTAAAATTCTACAGATAATTGGGCCTAGCCAGGGTCTTTGTCATCTCCATCTTCAACTGATGAACCTCCTAGGAGCTGGCCTGAGTTCCTGTCACCAACGGGTGACTCATGGGAGTGACAGTCAGTAGTTTCCAGATCCCTACACCAGTGGCTCCTCTGACTGACCCTTCAAGGTAGATAACTTTTGGGTAACTTTTTCCATCCCCATCCTTTTTTTTTTTTTTTTTGCAGTACTGGAGATTGAACCCAGGGGCATTCTACCTCCGAGCTACATCCCCAGCCCTGTTTTTTATTCTTTATTTTGAAACAGGGTCTCACTAAGTTGCAGAGGGCCTCACTAAGTAGCTGAGGCTGGACGTGAACCCGGATCTTCCGGTCTCAGCCTCCCAAGTACTGGGATTACAAGCGTGTGCCACCATGCCCGGCTCCATCCCCATCCTTGCTTGTCTCCCTCACTTCCTGGCTGGGACTTGAGGACTCCCCTCCTTCCACTCTTACACTTCTGTGCAGAGGACCTGCGCAACCTGGCAGGCTGCCCGCTCTGCTTTCTGTGCACTAGTTCTCCCTCCCCAACACTCCTGTGCCCTGTGCTCCCTGATGTATTTAAGGAGACATGCCCTGGAGCAGGAAGTGCCTCACCTGCCACCTTCTCTGTGCTCAGGCCTCTCCCACTGTCTCACCAAGGCCTCCACCCCCACCTCTCATTTCCTTCTGATCCTCCAGCCCCTGACTTTGGATCTCCCCCGGGCTAGGTGCAGAGGGCAAGAGCCAGAGCAGAACCCATATGTTTTAATCCACACATCACCCTTGAGAGGGAGCACTGTCATTTTTTCTGAGCAGTGTGCTGCCCCCAGTGATGCCCTTGGGAACCAAGAGCTTTCATGAGTTTGCCAGTGCCTGGAAGGCTGACAGGGCAGCAAGGCACTCCAGCTACCCCTAGAAACATTCCACATTTGCAACCTTGGTGAGAGGGCAGAGACCCAGCAAGAGGCTGCCCTGTGTTGAGAGCAGAATCTATCCAGTCTAGGGCAAGGGAACCCATGTCAGAGAAATCTTGAATGGGAGCTGCTAGTGTGGCTTCAAGTGGGTTTCCCCACAGGCAAGTGAGCCTTCCTGCAGGGGCCTGTTGGGTCCTGCTCACCTGGAGACAGGGCAGCTGGTGCTCTGTGCCCACACATGCTCTCCTTTGGCCTCCCAACCCCTTAGTATTTTGGCCTGCTGACTCTGCACCTATGTGTGGCACCCTGTACCCCACCTCCCCTCCACCTCAGGTTCCCCTGGGGGTGGCCAAGTCCTGCACAGGTAAAGGAGCCTAAGACCCATCCCGGCCTTAGGAAGTCCAATCAAAATACAAGTAGGATTCAACAAAAACAGGCAAATGTTTTAATCACACCAGGAGAGGCTGAGCTGAGTCTTGAAATGGGATTTGGGGAAGAGGAAGAAAAGCATTCTAGACTGGGAAGAAAAAGTGGGAAGAAGATGCAGAGAGCTTGGCAGCCTCTCAGAATATCAAATGCAGTGTGGCTGGAGCGAGTATTGGGGAGAACAATGCAGTGAGCCCAGAGAGAGGGGAGCAGGCTGAGAAGGGTGTTGCAGCCAAAGGTCGGGAGTTGGGAATGGGGTCAAAGCAGGGGAGATCCAGCAGAGGGCTTGAAACAGATTCACTCAAAAGATTCTATGAGGGGTGGTGTAAACCTGGATTCTTTGGGGATCCTGCTGTAGATAGGGAGAGTCACTTGAAAAGGCTACACAAGTGCAAGTGGAGAGCTGAATGTAAATAAAGTTGGGAGCCAATGGAGAAAGGGATAAAAGGACCCGGGCCTGAGAAGCCCAGTGATTGTCCTTAGTACACATGGCCAGTGGCAGAGGGGGGACTTCAACTTGGCCTAAGGCCAAAAGCAGGCTACAAATCTGCCATGGAAAGATTGCTTCCACCTCCTTTCCCAGGCACCCCCAGATTCTGTTCTATAGAGGAGGGCACGCCATGGCTTGAGAGGCCATTGTGCATTGGGTTTCCAGACTGACACAGGGAACTGCAGCACCTCACTGCGGCAGAGTGAGGATGGATCAATCCAGTGCGTACTTGTTGAGCACCCACAACATGCCCAGCTCCTGTCCTCAAGGGCCCAGAAGAGAAGCAAACACGCAGAGAAAAACTCCAAACCAGGCAGACAGACGGGCTAGAATGGAAGAATGGGTGAAGGTCCACCAAAACCAAGAGAAAGGTGTATAGTTTCAACTGAAATTGGCACTGCACCCTTATTGTAGAATGAAGAGTGGGAGCCTGAGAGATGGAATTGGGGTTGGAGTCTGTTAGGGTTTGGGTTTGGAATGTCCCCCAAAGGCTCATGTGTTGAAAGCGGTGGGGGGGCTTGTCCCCCAAAGGCTCATGTGTTGAAAGCGGTGGGGGGCTTTCTCTATTGGGGAGCAGTGCAGGGATTGAGCCCAGGAGCATTCTATTGAGCTACACCCTGGTCCTTTTTTTTTTGTTTTATTTTGAAACAGGGTCTCAGGTTGCTGAGGCTGGTCTTGAACTTGCGATTCTCCTGTCTCAGCCTCCCAAGTACTGGGATTACAGGTGTGCTCCATTGCACCTGACTTGAAAACATGTTCTCAGTGCAACAAGGTTCAGAGGTGGGGCTGAGGGGGTGGGTCACTGGGTCATGGCCTTGGGGACTATCTGTGTCCCTGGCTGCTTCCTGTTTCTCTCTCTGCTTCTGGCCACTGTGACAGAGCAGCTTTTCTCTACCATATGCTCTGCCACCATGGTTTCTGCCTTGGAGCCAGCTGACCATGGACTGAACCAAATAAACCTTTCTTCCTCTAAGTTGTGCTCATCAAGTATTTTGATCACAGTGACAGAAAAGCAGACTAAAACAGTGTCACCACAAGGGGATCTAACATGGTCCCTCCAGAGGGGAGAAAATAGGACTTTAATTCAGCCAGGGCAGGTTCTTGACTTTTGCTGCCAAAAAGAATTCCATGACACGTCAGAAGCAAGGCACAAGCAAAGATTTATTTAAGGACAGCAAAGGCGTACATACCTAAAGGCAGAGTGCATGTACCCCTCACCTCTCAGAGAAGAGAAAACAAGTGATGTGCCCAGGGTTGAGCCCTCTCATTATATATATGATTTTTCTGGGAAGAAATGTGCAGGTTCTCTGGCAAGCATCATTGAAAATTGAGTCCCATGACAATCATTTCATACTTGAGGTTCAGAATGTTTCTCTTTGGTTAACAATCTAGCCATAAATCATTCGAGGGCACATTGTATAAATCTTTGAATCTGGTGACATTTAAATTAATTATGTTTCTGTTCTGGTTGATCTATTACAAGCATACACTGGAGGTTTTGTTCATTTAACTGGAGGGACAGATATGACTGGTCATGCTCATAGACCTGGGTCTCCATCTACTAAGGGTCTCTTTCTTTTCTTTCCTATCAAGAGCTCCCTGTCTCAGGAGGAGGGAAACAGGTTTCATGGAAGGCACTAGATGCTGCACCAGGGCTGACCTGGATCCCAGCTCTTCCTGCCACTTCTGCTTCTTGGTCCTATAGGGACCTTGGGCCATGCCCAGCCGTCAAATCGACACTGGTGCTGGGACAGTTCCGAGAAACTAGAGTAGCAGCATTCCTGGCTCCTTCATTGGCACCATTATGCAAACAAGTTGAAAAGGCCGCTGTCACATGAGCCTGCAGACTATGGTCAGTAGCCACGTTATGAAAAAAACGTACATTCACTATCAGGCGTCCCTCCCTGAGCACAGCCCAGGGGCTGGAAATTTATGGTGCAAGAAGAATTGTCTCAGCCAGGTGTGGTGGTCCCAGTACTTGGGAGGCTAAGACAAGTGGATTGCAGGTTCAAGGCCAGTCTCAGCAACTTAGCAAGACCCTGTTTCAAAATAAGAAATTAGCCGGGCATGGTGGCACATGCTTGTAATCCCAGTACTTGGGAGGCTGACGCAGGAGGATCCAGGTTTGCGGCCAGCCTCAGCTGCTTAGTGAGGCCCTCTGCAACTTAGTGAGACCCTGTTTCAAAATAAAGAATAAAAAATAGGGCTGGGGGGTGTAGCCCAGAGGTAGAATGCCCCTGGGTTCAATCCCCAGTTCCACAAAAAAAAACAAAAAACCAAAATAAGAAATAAGAAATAACCTCAGCAACTTAGTAAGGTCCTCTGCAACTTAGACCCTGTTTCAAAATAGAAAATAAAAAGGGGCTAGGAGTGTAGCTCAGAGACGGAATATTCCTGGTGCAATCTCCAGTACCACAACAACAATAATAATAATAATAATAATAATAATAGGGTTGTGGGTGTAGCTCAGAGGTAGAATGACCCTGGGTTCAATCCCCAGTACCAAACCAAACCAACACACAAAACAGAGAGGAATTGTCTCTTCAGTTCTACAGGAACACTAAGCCGTAGGTGAATTGTCAGGTGAGAAATTACTGAAAAAAAGGAAACACTGAAAGGGATATAGCATTTTCCCAGCCTGAACTTTATTTCACATAACTTAGATTCAGACCAAATCAAGGCATTCGATCCTGCCAGTTTTTCATTCCACACATATTTTTTGAGCCTATCACATTCCAGGAAGTGACTAGCTGTGTGACCTTAGGTAAACAACTTTTAAAAACTTGATTCTTATCTGAAAAACTAAAAATACTAAGTACTTCCTGGCCTATTGTCAGAATTTGATGAAATGGGTAAGTTGCGAACAACACCTGGAGAACATCAGCTCTGCACCTAAGCAGTGGGGGCCCTTTAGGAATGGTGAGTTTCCAAACCGACTGGCCTCACTTGGTTCCTGGTGATATTGGGCAGCCCTGACCTGCTTGGCCTGGGGCCCTAGACTGGCCCTGGCTTGTTTTGTCTTCCCCAGAACTCTCAGCCAGGCAGTTCCCACTCCCGCCTGCCAAGCAAAGAACGCAGTGGGCAGTGGAAGCATAAACGGCTTCTCCCACAGCTGACCTGGCAGGATTTGGGCTGTCAGTAGAGGGTAACAGAAGTGACTCGAGTCTCTAGTGGTTACCGATCACACTCATGCTGTTCGCCTCCCAGTGGCCTTTCCACAAAGCCTTAACCACTGTTGCGGTGCATGCCGAGGGGGTGGACAAAGAGTGGTTTCTCTCTGCCATTGGAGAAACCCGGGCTCTTTTTCTTCCACTGAAGAAACCAAACTTTTCCCAGGATCATCTGGGCTCGCTCAGTGCTTGTCCTTGAAGGACTGCTCACGAATGACTCCTGGCATCTAACCTTTTCTCCCACCCATGGCTCATAAGCTTCACAAGAGGCCAAAGCTGCTACTGACCTGGTCAGCAGAAAAGGAATGAATTTACCAAAAGGATATTGGAAGGGCCAGAGAGCCAGGCCTGAGGTGAAGCTTCCAGAACAATACTCAAAACCCTGCTGCAGAAGGAAGCTCTGTGCCACTGAGAACTCATTGCCGCTGTTGTGTGCTGCCAGGTATCACCTCCGGATGGCTGCCATTGCAGCACCCAGGCTGCTGCTGCCTCAGGACGGCGACTGTGGAGCCACCATGGCCACTGAAGCAAGTCAGATGCCTCTGCACCGCCCTCCCTGGAAAAGAACCTGCTGTGCATGCTTTTTCCTCATGTTTATCATCTGTAACTCAGAGTCCTGTCCCTGGGCCCCAGACCAGTGACTCCACACCACAGGCATCAAATGCAAGGGTTTAGTATCTATCTCAGAAAAGGACTCCTAAAGTGGGAACATTTTCAGGCATTAGAGGGTCACAAACACAAATGCCTACCGGGAGATGCCAGGCAGGTCAGGCAGTAGGGAGTGGAGAATGCCACTTGGGGTAAAAAACTTTAAGATACTAGCTAAATGCAGTGGCAAATGCCTGTAATCCCAGTACTTGGGAGGCTGAGACAGGCGGATCACAGGTTCAAGGTGAGCGCACGGTAACTTAGCGAGACCCTGTTTCAAAATAAAAATTTAAAAAAGGTCTGGGGGTGTAGTTGAGGTAGAATGCCCCTGGGTAAAATCCCTAGTACCACAACAAAAAGGATACTATGCAAATGGTGATAAGAGTGATAAAAGTGATTCTCTGTGTGTGTGTGTGTGTGTGGTGCACAGGTGAACCTTCTAGAGTGATGGAAATGTTCTGTATCTTGCTTTGGGTGGTGGTTACATGGTGCAAACACTCATCAAATAAGAACTTAAGGTGTATTTATTTTACATTATATTAAGCATACCTCAATTCTTTTTTTAAAACCTGGGGCAAGATAACTTCTATCTGTAAATCAATTTGGCTTTCAGGCTACCCATTTGCATCCTCTTGTTCTTATTTGACTTCTCTATCTCACATATGAGGAACTGGAGACCCTAAGTGGGGAAAGTGGTTCCTCGAGGGCACAGGTGAATTGTGACTGCTCAGAGATGGCCAGGGCTCCTTAGCCTGGGGAAGGGGGTCTGCGGCGCGGTCAGGTCTGGTGGGCCACCTGCTACCGCGCAAACTCAGTTCCCCGCCTCCGAAGTGGAGCAGGCCCGCTGTGCTAACCCAGCCCTTCCAGCCGCTGAGAGGGAGACGGTCCCCAGGGACTGGGCAGACGTCTGCCCTGCCCGAAATTGAGACGGTCACCAAATATCTCCGCCAGGAAAGCGGAAGTGGATGGAGCGCACAGCCCTAGGGAGCACTGGACCGGCGCGCAGATAAATCACGGCCACAAACTGCACTGACAGCTCGAGATTGGCGCTAAGTGCCAAATGCCAACACAGGCGGCCAAGTTCCAGGAAAAGAAATCCGATCTGGGAGAGGCGGCGGCGGCAAAGTGACACTCTCCTGAGAGGGCGGGGAGAGGCCACCAACCTCGAGGGAGCCTCCTCTCGGGGCGGGCACTTGGGCACTTGTCGAAGCCTTACCTGGCCACGGCCTGCCCCGGGGGCGCGGGCATCTCCGCTTTACAGTGAGAAAGCGCGTGCTCCCGCAGGATGCCCCGCTCTCCGACAACACGCTCCTGCTCCTTCCTCTCCCCGCGGGGACTGGCCCCCGCCCATCCCCGAGCAGACCTCGGCCCGCGAGAGGGGCCCGCGGCGGTGCGGGCGCGGGCGCGGGCGGGGAGGTGCGGCGTTCAAATCCCGGCCGCGCGGCCCGGGGACCTTCCGCACGCCGGAGCCGGCCTCCCGCCGCGCCCGCCCTGATTGGCGCTCGCCGCCGGCCGCCAGCGCTCACCTGCCACTCCCAGCCAATCGCGGCCGCCAGAATCGGGGCTCTCTCCCCGGGGGGGGGGATGCCGCAGGCCCCGGCGGCGCCGCCCTCCCCGCGGAGTTCCCGCCCGGCCCGCGTCCCGAGCGCAGTCCCCGCGCCCCGCGCCGCGCGTTCATGCGGCAGCCCGCGCCCGGCCCCGTCTGCGCTCGCTGGGACGCGCCCCACGGGGCCCCGAGCCGCCGCGGAGGGGGTGCGCCCGGCCGGGCTCCGCGGCTGAGGCAGGATGTTCACGTCCAAGTCCAACTCCGTGTCGCCCTCGCCGTCCCTGGAGCAGGCCGACTCGGACGCGCTGGACATCAGCACCAAGGTGCAGCTCTACGGGGTGCTGTGGAAGCGGCCCTTCGGGAGGCCGTCCGCCAAGTGGTCCCGGCGGTGAGTGCGCCCCTCCCGCCCTCCAGGCGCCGTCCTGCCTCGCCCTCCCTCCCCCGTGACCTTGGCTTCTTTCCGCCCTGGAAGATGTGGATCTTAGCCTGGGTGGGACCCCGAGCCCGGGGTGGTAGTGAATTCTCTGTGGAATGATCTGAGTCCCGAGGGGGGAGGCTGGGTGTGGACTGAAGAGATCATGGCTGTCGTAGTTCAAGTTGGGCCATACTGCCGAGGAACGAGAAGCCCCATCTTCAGCCAATTCCATCCTCTTCACCCAGGTCTAGAGGAGCCGGCTAGAGGTGGAGTACCCGCGTCTCCCTTCCACCCACCCTCAACCTCTCCACAGGGTTTGAGGGAACTGAGCCAGTGGCCCTTCTGAAAGGTGCAGGCCAGCAGCGGAAAGAGGCCGGAAAAGTCTGTGTTGCGCCCGGGATAGGAGAGATGAAGCCGGAGTGGGGGAGGGGATACATTGGTCCATTGGTCCTGTCCAAAGGACTCATCCCTTTCGAAGGGGCGGTGGGGAGAGGCAGAGAGACCTGGCCCCATCCTTCAGCACCAGCTTCTTGGTCCCCAACTCGGAGACTCCCCAAATGTCAATAGCTGGGAGAAGGGGGAGCTCACAGCCCTGGCCTTGCAGGGAGCCCTGGAAGCTGGCTTCGGGTGCTATGGCCATCTTCTGCATATTTTTCCCCCTTAAGGCAACTTCATTTCTGAGATTTGCTACTTGTATGGCCTAGAGAACTCAGACACTGTCCCAGCCCCTCCCTAGAGGGTGTGGCCCTTCCAAGAAAGTAGGGGTGCGTCCACTTGCCTCTTCATCGTACACCTTGAGTCTGTCCCTGAGCAGAGGGGCCTCAAATGTTCCCAGGCCTGCAGGTCATGTGTGCATGGCAGTAGTTGGTTCTGATGTTCAATTCTGATGAATCATTTAATATTTCTGTAAGACCACTGAACAGACGGAGCTGTGGAAGGCATTACACCTCTCACATAGCTGGTTTTGTGTATTTGTATTACTTCTGATAGATTTCTCCCTGGGAATACAGGCTTCTTGAGCTTCTCCAAAGTTAAGTTTATCTCTGATGCTCTAAATAGAGGCTTGGAGCAGCAAGAAGATTATGTGAGGGGCTTCCGGGGTTGCTGGAAGGCTGCCAGGAGCAGCCTGTCTCCGCCAGGGCATTCGGGTGGGGGTGGGGAGTCTGCCTGTGGAGTGGAGCTCCATTAGCAGAGCATCCCCTCCCTCTTCTGCCTCAGTGGGCACTCCTCTCCATTGGGTCTGGCTGCTGTCCCAGCTATTGCCTCTGGGTCCTGTCGTCCAAGACTTTTCCTGCCAGACCCTCTAACCTGATTGCATCCAGTAAGTGCTAGGTAGCTGGGACCCCCGCGGTATGTCCCCTGGCCCCTCTTACCACTGTAAGCACAGTAGGGCCCTGGCTCCTGCACCCACAGTTGATTTGGGGGTAAGTGCCATGGTTAAGTGCCCCAGCTCTACCACAGTGGTGGAGCCAAGGGAAGTTTGGAGAGCCTCTGCACTGGGCTTGGGGTGCCCAGAGCGGTCCCCATAGCACCCAAGGAAACATCCAATCCAAGTCAGAACAGTGAGCATGCTCTGAAAATATGGCTCCAAGTCAAGTCCTCCAGCCCCCTTTGAGGAGATTGTCACCCAGATGCCCTGCCCTCCTCTGGACCTGCCACTGTGCAAAGACGCCTCCTCCTCTCCAGCTCAGGAAAGAACATGTCACCTGCCCATTCTAGGCCTCTGTCCATGTCCCCAGCTCTGGGATACACCACACACACACATATGCAGATTTAGCCTGGGGTCCACAAAAGCTAGCCAGAGGGTCTTAGTGTGGGGGAGGCTTGATGGTCAGCTCAGCCCCCTCTTGTTTCCCAGGAGCGCCCCCCCCCACACACACACTGGGCCCCAGGTTCCCATTTATGCAGTAGTCTCTGGACCTCCGTGAATTAGCAGCCACAGGAAGGCTTGGGGACAGGGCAGCCCAGCCCACCACTGTGGAGCATGGCCATTAGGGCAGTCGATGCCCTGGCTGCGCAGCTAAGGGGAGAGGGCCTGGAAGGGCTCCTCCTGCATAAATAATGAGTAGCCGGATGGAACCAGCTGCAGCTGGTCGGGTTCTATAATACCTCAGACCTCTTCCCCTCTTGGGATGCCTGCCCTAGCAGCCCTGCCTTCCTGGGGTGGGAGGACGCCCTTGAGCTGAATTGCCAGCCTTTCCCTCCATAGGCAGCAAAAGGGGGAAGGGAATCAAAAGCAGTAATTAGCAGAGGGAAGAATCTGGGGGAGGTGTTTAGAGGGTAAGATCGATGTCCTCCCCCTGGTCTGTGAGCAGGCACACAGACCTGCACAGCTCCGAGACAAGGGAAGGAGAGTAGGGAGTCCCAGCCTCAGCCAGTCAGCACCAAGCACCTCTTTCCTAGGTTTAATACTTTGTCCAGCACTTTAGCCCCTCTCTCAAATCCCCCTGAATACAAACAGAGGCCCTGATGAGGAGGGCCCTGCCCATTCCTTCCTGTGACAGGGACATCTAGACTCCTTGCCCTCCTTCCCCCTGGTGCAAGGTGGCCAGGGGGGCCCAGGCACAGCCCAGCAGAAGTTCCCCGCTGTGGAGCATGCGTGGGCCTCTGTCTGGATGGGAGTGGGGTTAGCCTCATGGGGTCCATCAGGAACCAAGGGTCCCACGGAGACCGTCCACATGTTGAAGAGCTCAGGCCACATCTGGCACAGATGGGGGAAGATTATCTGTACAGATGGTGGTCACCACAGCAAAAAGATTTAGGGAGACTCTTTCCGCATGGATTTGGGTCCCAGAGTTTTGTTTTGGCCTTTGGCTCTGAGTACAGCTTCCCAGAGGTGACACTGTAACACCAAGCTTTGCCAAAGAGCTGATGGGAGAGCCTCACATGTGAGTTCCACGGCACCAGGCTTGGCCCGACCCTGTCACCCTGGGCTGGTCTCACTTTCTGGCTGACCTGGCACTCCCCACGGTGTGGCTGTATGAGGCGTCCCATGAGCACAGTTGCAGTATGTCTACCATGGATGGTGCCCGCAGGCCCCCCCTTGAATAATTAACCTGTGTTCTCCAAACTTCCACCAGAGTGGCAGCATGGGGCAGGTGGCAGCGAAGGGACAGGAATTCATTCTCCTGTGACTGCATGGGAAGGATGGGGGAGGTGACAGAGCAGAGAAGGTCTTTCAGCATTGATGAAGGGGAGGGACTTGGGGAACTGTGTCTCTGCCCCCAGAAAACAAGCTGTGACCAATTTATTCTGGAGATGTCGTGGTGGTTTTTGTTCTGTTGGGGTTTTTTTGGTACTGGGGATTGAATTCAGGCATTCTACCTCTGAGCTACACCCCTAGCCCTTTTTATTTTTGTTTGGAAACAGGGTCTTGCTAGGTTGCTGAGAGTCTTGTTATGTTGCTAAGGCTGTCCTCAAATCTGTGATCCTCCTGTCTCAGCCTCCCACCAGCCTGTCATAGTGTTTTTCACTCTCTGGCTCTAGCTTCTCCTTGTCCCAGAGTTGTTATTCCCCCAAGTGCACTGATATGAAAACTGGGGCACAGAGGCAGGGGGAGGTGCTTGTTTAGTCTCCCCAGCTCCAGCTCTCTTTACCCATGGCCCCTGCCCCTCTGACGTGGTGGCACTGAGACTACAGTGAGGCTTTGGGTTAAGAAACGGGGCAAAGTCTCTGGATCACACAGCCAGAAAATGGGATAATGCCTGTTAATTCAGGCTTGGTGGGGCCACAGGATGATTCGCCCAGACCAGGTCTGCCAGAGCCCAGTGAGTAACTGCGTGAACAAGTCTCGCTTCTCTCCCGCTCCCCCCCCCCGAGTGGCTGCTGGTGTCCTGTTTGAAAATGAGTCTCACAGTGTGGGGACCAGACCCCAAGCTTGCTGGCAGTTCAGCTTCCTATGTCCAGGACTCAAACATAAGAAAGCAGTTTCTTCTTTGAGTAGCTGTGCCTGTGATGGGGCGTAATCTAGGCTGCAAGGCAGGGACTCTGAGTACTGGTCCCGGCTCTGCCAGCGACCAGCCGCTTGGCCCAGGCTGTGGCACTGTCTTTTTTGTAAAAGGGGGGTATGGTGGGTCAAATGATGGTTTTTAAACTGTGTTCCACAGATTCTTCTTTTTTTGGGGGGACTGAACCCAGGGCCATTCACCTGTGAGCTACACCTCCAACCTTATCTATCTATCTATATCTATCTATCTATCTATCTATCTATCTATCATCTATCTATCTTTGGTATTAGGGGTTGAACCAAGGGCCATTCTACCTCTGAGCTATACCCTCAGACCCCTTTTTTTTCCTTGTGGTACTGGAGATTGAGCCCAGGGGCATTCTACCTCTGCACTACACCTACCCAGCCCTATTTTATTTTTATTTTGAAACAGGGCCTCACGAGGTTGATGAGAGTCTCACTACTTGCTGAGGCTGTCCTCGAACCTGTGATCCTCCTGTCTCAGCCTCCCAAGTACTGGGTTTACAAGCGTGCCACCATGCCCAGCTTTTTTTTTTCTTTTGAAACAGGGTCTTGCCAAGTTGCTGAGGCTGGCCTCAAACCTGGGATTACAGCCAAGGGCCACTGTGGCCGACTTATTTTTTCCTTTGCAACACTAAGTTACTGAAGGTCTCACTACATTGCTGAGGCTGGCCTTAAACCCACGATCCTCCTGTCTCAGCCTCCCAAGTCCTGGAATTGCAAGCTTGCGCCACCACTCCTGGCTAAACGTTAGCTGTTTTTTAGAGTATTGATTTCTACATTCTCTCTTCTGCATTCGACTGTAAGCTCCTGGAGGGCAGGGGATCAGCCTGCTCCAGCATAGCACCTGTCTGTGCCCAGGGACTCCTTAGTGCTCTGTGACCTGAGGTGAGGAGGAGCTTGTGGTCACTTTGCAAGGGGCAGCTCCAGGGAGGCAAACAGTTCCTCATCATGAGTGATGAGGAGGCCCAGGCAGCATGGAGCATAGCAGGTGAGAACTTGGGCTTTGTCAGCACAGATGACTGAGTTCCAGGATTGACACTTACTAGTTGCTTAATCTCTCTGTGCCTTAGTTTTCTCACCAGTAAAATAGAAAAGAAAAAAACCCCACCTTCATCTCTTAGAGTTATTGTGAGAAATTTAAATAATATAATACCACCAGGAGCAGTGTCACACACCTGTAATCCCAGTACTTGGAAGGCTGAGACAGGAGGATCACAGCTTCGAGGCCAGTGCACAGTAACTTAGTAAGGCCCTATTTCAAAATAAAAAAATAAAAAGGGCTAGGGGTGTAGCTCAGTGGTAGAATGCCCCTGGGTTCAATCCCCAGTACCAGAAAGATTAATAATAATATAATGCCAATGAAACACTTAGCAAAGTCAGTGTCTTGCTACCTTCTAAGTGCTCTGCAATCTTGAGGTGAACATACTGTTCTTTAAGACCAGAGAGAGGAGGCCACCAGGGTTGACACAATCCTTAATACACATACACTCTCCGGACTTCCCACAACCCAAGGGGGCAGACAAGGAGGGCCCTAAGGGCTAGGGCTGGCAGACGAAGCTTTTCCAGACTCCTAGTGATGGCTGTAGAAAGAGGGGTGGGCTTCAGACAGTGCGGGCAAGTGCAGGACTGTGCCCTGTGTGTGGAGGCGGGTTGTGGCCAGCTGGGCTGCAGCCAGCTCTCCCTCCAGTAGGAGCTGTGGAGCACAAATGGGAAAGGAGGCGGAGCGGGGCTGCGGCAGATACTGAACCTAACGGTAGTAAGTAATAAGTCATAACAATAAAAGTGAATACTTCCTGAATCTGTACCATGATGTTCTAATCTTTATGTGATCAAGCTCATTACCCCAACAACCCTGTGGGATGTTAAGTATTATTATCCTCAAGTTGCACTCAAGGGAACTGAGGCCTAAGGAGACTGGGAAACTTGCTCCATCATGGCTGGCACGTGGCAGAGCTCTCGCTCTGGGCAACCCCAACCTTGCTCCCCACTGCCTGTGAAACCATGTGTGTGCTGGCCAGGAGCCAGAGCAGCAGTTCCCTGGGTGGTGTGGGGAGTTGGAGGAGTGACTGTGGGTCATGGGTTCCTATCCCAGCTCCACTTCTGTGTGGCTGTGCACGGTATTCCATCTCTAAGCCTCAGTTTCCTCACCTAAAAATGGGAATGAAAGGCCCTACTGTTAGGACAATATAACCTGATCACAGTAAAACCCAGGCGCAGTAACTGGTTGCAGCAACTCTCTACCCCCAGGGGCAGTGGTGATTTTCCTGTCTGTTTTTTTGTGGGGACTGTGCTGTGTTAAAGATAACCTAATGCCTGGGTCAACTGACCTCACCTGGTTTCACAAGCTGACCTCACCCAGTTTCGCTAGCTGACCTCACCTGGTTCCACCAAAACTGACTGCCCCTGGTTTCAGCTTCGTGTGCTTTGCAGATCTTTGCAGGCTTTGCAGACCCCTCCCCTATAAACAGTACTCCTACCCTGTCCTTTGTTGCTGACACCATTTTGGCCTCAGCCCATCTGCTGGCAGATGTTATGATAAAATTTTGTTCCCTGATCTTCATCCAACCTGGATCCTCTTGGCAATTGACCTAACACTTGGTGCTGAAACCTGGGTCCTAGAGGAACCCGAAGGGAGCCTCTCCTTTCCATCGCTGACCTCGCACTCACCACCGGCCTGGTTCCTAACACCTGGTTGGCATTCGACCTAACACCTGCCCTCCAGGATTGTTATGTGGATCAAACACTCTGATGCCCTCGGAGCTCTCAGCACAGACATCTATAAGTGAGATGGCTAAATAAATGTGACTGTCTCCTGCCCTTGCACAGCCAGCCCAGCTCTGCAGGGCCAGGGAGATGGCCCTGGGCTTGCGATCTGAATGAGGGTGTCTGGAAACAAGGGGCGTTTGGAGGAAGAGGTGAGAAGAAGTGTCCCTCTGTGCAGGGCATTTGGATTCTGTCCCCTGCTTGCTGAGAAGAATCTGAGAATCCTCAGCTGGAGCAGTGGCCACCACTGAGGCAGGTTTATAAGCAAAGCTGGCCCTTTGGGTCTTAAGAGTGTGCTTGCAGAGCTGGGCGTGGTGGCTCACACCTGTAATCCCTGTAGTTGGGAGGCTGAGACAGGAGGATTGCTGGTTCCAGGCCAGTCTCAGCAACTTGGTTAGACCCTCAAGAACTTAGCAAGACCCTGTTTCCAAACAAAAATAAAAAGAGCTGGGGGTATAGCTTGGAGGTAGAATGGCCTTGGGTTCAGTCACTAGTACCAAAAAAAAAAAAAAGCACGCTTGCAGAATGAGCCTGTGTTGAGCGGTACTCATCACTGCCAGCCAACCACTTGCCTCTTCCTCCAGGTCTGTGCCAGCTCCACTGCCTTCAGCCCCAACCCCACCAAGCTGAGCACAGCTGGAGCTGGGCCAGGTGTGGTGTGGGCATGTGGGTCCTTTACAATCCCTGCAGCCCATGGTGGCCCCTGGGCCTGCTGAAGTCTGGCTGCCACGGAGCAAAGTTTGCTCTGGACATGCATCTCCCCTGCCTCTCTCTATGCTGTCCTTCAGAAGGAGGAGCTGACGTTTGGGGACACAGTTTGTGTGCCAGGAAAATGCTAAGGACTTTACACACCTCCATATACTAGATCTTCTCTTACCCCTAACCATGTGTGGCAATAGCTCTTAACTGATCCCCCACCTTTGCCCCCCAAATCTGTCCTCAACACAACAGCTAGGGTGAGCCTTTTACAATGTAAGTCAGGTCATCTCACTCCTGCTCAAACCCCTCCTGTGGCTGCTTCTCTTATTCAGATAAAAAGCCAGAACCGGGGCATGGTAGTGCACGCTTGTAATCCCAGTACTTAAAAGAGTCTGAGAGGAGGATCGCAGGTTCACGGCCAGCCTCAGCAACCTCGTGAGGCCCTCCACAACTTAATGAAATCCTGTTTCAAAATAAAAAATAAAATAGGGCTGGGGGTGTAACTCAGAGGTAGAATGCCTCTGGGTTCCATTCCTAGTAAAACACACACACACACACACACACACACACACAGCCAGCCAGCCAGCCTCTACCAAGTAGCAGTGTGAATTTCAGCAAGCCATGCCACCTCTCTGCTTCGTTTCCACCCATAAAATCCAGAGAACACCTGTCTCATAGGATAATTGTGAGTGTTAAGTGCATTAACAGAGGTTGCTGCTTGGAGTAGGGAGGGTGTGGTTTGTGGTAAGAGCTCTATAAATATAGGTTCTATCCTTTTTGTTATTACAATAACCACAGGGCCCCACACATCTGGCCCAGCTGCTTTGGGTCTTGCTCCCTCTGCTGCAGCCTCACAGTTCCTTCCAGAGCCAGGCACACTCCCACCCCAGGGCCTTTGACCAGAGGGGCCTCTGCCTGGAGCACCCTCTCTCACCTCAAAGATCACCTTCTTCCTCAGGCTCCCTCTGCCCACCCTGCTTGTTATCAACCCCATCACCCAGCACGGTCAGGTTCTAGTGAGGGTCTCTTCCTGGTTCCCAGGTGGCCAACTCTCCATATGACCTCCATGACAGTGGGGAGCAGAGAGAGGACGGGGGGGGGGAATGAGAGAGGGAGAGGGAGGGGTTAGAGAGGGAGAGAAAAGGAGAGAGTCTTTCTCTTTTTCTAAAGCTGAAGTCCTATTGGATTAGAGCACTGCCCTTATTAGCTCCTTATTAGTTACCTCTGAAACCCATCTCCAGGTACAGTGACCTTTGGGGTTAGGGCTTCAACATAAATTTGGGGAGGCACCATGCAGAGCACAGAAGCTGCAGGCGGGTGGAGGCGGCTCCATGCTGCCTGTCTCACCTTCAATGCAGAGCCCTGTCCTGGGTCCTCGCCAACTGGGAGAGTGATGAGCACAGTCTCATTTGATCCTCACAATAATCACATAAGGTTGATGTCACACCCCCACTCTACAAACAGAGAAACCAAGGCCCATGAAGCTGAGCTGACCTCCCCGCGCTCCCCGCCCCACAGGTCCGCAGTCAGGAGCCGGACACCTGGTCTCACCAGCCTGGTACCCAGTTCCATTTGGTTGCGAGCTCTCAGGATTGCAGGTCTTTCTGATTCCAAAGCCGTGCTCCCACTTACTCTGTGAGGTCCCTTAGAACAGGCAGGGGACATCTACCTCAGCCCATGGGACTGAAGTGACATGGCCCCACCCTCCAGGAGCCTGGGGGGCACCTAGTGGGGACAAAAGGAGCTCACATGGTATAGCAGTGCACTAAGTGCCCGTTGTGTGGCTGGAAAACAAATACAGGAGGAGCCCCGATGTCAGTAGGCTGGGCTGGTCACCAGGGCCAGGTGTGTCTGGCCAGGTGGAGAGCAGAGGCAGGGTGCTCCAGGTGGAGCAGCACCCTTTCCATGTGTGGGGCCAGGCAAGGAAGCTGCGAGAAGTGGGGAGGCAGCAGGCTCCACGTTCCCCTGGAGCGCTGAGACACCGAAGGGCAGACGTGGAGAAAGCTGAGCGGTAGGGTCAGCTGCCAGAGGGCCCAGAATGTCACCACAGCTCTGCGGTGACTGGTATTCATTTCTCTCTCTCTCTCTCTCTCTCTCTCTCTCTCTCTCTCTCTCTCTCTCTCTTCCCATTGGGGCAGAAAGGCCTGGGGGAAGAGTTGGCATTAGCAGGGTGTCACCCAGAGCTGGGTCCACAGGGCTGCATCTGTTCTTTGGCTGGGCAGAGAGGGTCAGCACAAATGAAGAACGTGGGTTGGCATGAGGCTTGCACCAAAGCACAAAGCTGAGCTCCACTCTGCCTGGGAGAGGAGAGATGGCAGCTGCCCACAGTCCCAGGCCTCCCCACAGCAGCCATGGCCTCGGGAAGGGTCTTGAGGCTGGTGGGACCTTCAGAGGTTCTCTGGCTCCTTGATGCCCATGAGCCCCTCACAAGGAACTGTTTTCGGTTCCTTTAACAACAGGGCATTGGGGAGGGGGCAGGGCAGTTGTGTAGTATTTGATTTTTTTTGTGTGTGTATATATACTCCCGCCATGGCCAATATCATGGCACCAACACTGTGTCACTGAATACAGAGAGAGTCACACTGCTGGCTCCTGTGAGCCCATCCTAGCAGGCTTTAACAGACTGCTGCTTTGAACACTTCTCCCAAGTGGGCACACACACTCACACACACACATGCACACAACTAGGATTCTCCATAACGTTCTGCTCGTGTGCCATTACTACAACAGCGGCCCAAGAGGAAGGAGCCAGCCTCTTGGGGTGTCCCTGAGCTGCAGGGGCTTTGAGGCCTCACTGGATCTGCCCTTGGAGGGCACTTGGTGTCTTGTCACAGTTGGCTTCAATCATTAGCTCTGTCAGGGTCCCCAGAAGGGCCAACCTGTTGACATCGAGGGTTAGCGTCCCAATAGTCAGGAATCATCAAAGTCTCTGTGACCCTAAGTGAGACCTGAGTCCCGGCCTGAGACAAAAGGCAATGCAGGGGCCTCTCGGGGGTGTCAGGAACCGCAGACCTGGCCTCAGCAGCCCAGTGCCCAATCCATTTGGTTGCCAGCTCTCAGGATTATACCGAGAGACCCATCTTGGAATTGTGCGTCTTCTCCTTCCCTGCCCAGAGGGGACCCTAAGTGACTGGAGGTGATAGCTCGAGGGGTAAAGATTCCTGAGGGGAAGGCCCCCAAGTACTCTGCTGTGCCAAGAATGGAATCCAGGGGGCTGGAGGCAGCCAGTCCTGCAAGCCAGCACAGGCCTCCTTCCTCCCTGCCCTGGGGCAGGGGCCAGGCGGTCTGCAGGAGAGGCCAGCTGGCCAGCTGAGGCCTTATGCAGACATGTGAGCTGGTGTCCCCGGGGGCTCCCATGGAAGTCCAGGGCCCAAGGGTACTTGTATTGTCCTGAGAGACCTCACCCCCTCTCTCCTGCTTGCCCCCCGCCCCCACTGCAGGTTTTTCATCATCAAAGAGAGCTTTCTGCTTTACTACTCCGAGAGTGAAAAAAAGAGCTTCGAAACCAATAAATACTTCAACATACACCCCAAGGTGAGGCGGCCCTCCCCAGGCAGCAGGGGGCGGCCCGGGCTGTCTGTCGTCTTGCTGTGGTCTGGCGGGGAGTCTGGAGAGCAGATCCTCTCAGGGTGCAAGACCCCCTGCCCCCTCCTGGGCTGGACCCCCACCTTACTGTGCCCCAGAGCCTGCCCAGCCCTCCCCTCCCTCTGGACCCAGCTCTGGCCTCTATCCGGCAGCTCCAGGCTCTGATCAGCCTGGGGCCCTCGGCAGGACCCAGCTTTATCTAGAGGCCCTGAGTAGCCTGAACTGGGCGGGTGGGGGATGCCTGTTCTGGTTCTTCCTCAGGGTGTCATCCCTCTGGGGGGCTGCCTGGTGGAGGCCAAGGAAGAGCCCAGCATGCCTTATGCCATGAAGATCTCACACCAGGACTTCCACGTAAGTGAAGCTCTCCCGTCAGCCGGGGTTTGGCAGGGGCTGACTGACTTCTTGGCTCCCTCAGGACAAACCTTTAGTGAGCAGGACTGTGGTGGGAGAGAGCAGAACGGACCCCATTGCCCTGGGAGTGGCCTCCCCTCAGGATGCCCATGGCTCCTCTCCCTGGCAGGGGAACGTCTTGCTGGCTGCAGAGTCCGAGTTTGAGCAGACACAGTGGCTGGAGATGCTGCAGGAATCGGGGAAGGTGTAAGTGCTCACAGCCAGGAGGCGGCCGGAGGGCCCAGCGTGGGAGGGGACTGGACAGGACCCCCCTGAATTCCCTGCCTCTCTGCTGGGACCCTCGTGGGCACTGAGACAGGGCTGGAGTTGGCCTGGGTGGGTCAGAGGAAACAGGCCAGGTTTTAGAGCATCTGTGAGGGTCCCCTAAAGTGAGCTTGCAGAGTGACAGCAGGCACACCATTTGTCTCCAGCTCTTGGGAGGAATCAGCACTACTCACTGTATTTGATCCTTGGTCTCATCCATTTCATCTCCCTGGGCCTATAATCCTAGCAAGGACCAGAGCGAGTGCTTTATAAACCAGCTACCGGATCATAGTAACCCCCAGTCCAACACAGTCCATTTGCACACAAAGGCCTGCGCTGGCACCTGCCTGTCCAAGCTGGGTCATGCTTTTAGCCCAGCAAAACAACACGGAGTCCCACCCTGTGCCTGGCTTGTGCCAGTGGTGGCTGTGCAGTGGTGTAGAAAGCCGCCCGGGAAGCAATCTCTCCGCTGCTCTGAAAGTGCTCTTGGCCCAGCCCCCGGTGGCCCACTTTGCAGCCTGCCCAGCCTCCAGTTACTGTAACTGATCGATGCTGGTGGCGTGCCCAGAGCCCCGGGTGCCAGAATGAGGGCCAGCTGAGATTCTGGAGGTGGAAGGATGGGCGGGTACAAAATATGCACATTCCCTCTCTCTCCTACACCCTCCTGGTTTAACGATTCTGTGTTTCTTCCTCTTCTCTCCTCTGTCCCATCTGCCCTCGCTCCCCAGGACCTGGAAGAACGCCCAACTGGGAGAAGCCATGATCAAAAGCCTGGAGGCCCAGGGGCTGCAGTTGGCTAAGGAGAAGCAGGAGTATTTAGGTCGGCTGAAGGGGTGGACTGGAATCTGAGGTTCCCTAATGGTAGCACCTGGGGGTCTGGGCTACAGCCAGGGGCTTGGTGGAGGGCCCCTGCTGGGGTGTCCAGGTGGGGCTCAGCAGACTAGAAGGAGCCAGAGACCAGTTCGGTGCCTGGAGGGCTTCATGGTGTGCTAAGTGTCCAGCGAGACTAGAGGCAGGAGAGCCCCGTGGCCAGAAGCCGGCTCTGGACCCAGCCTTATCACTCATCTATCAGCTCAGCCCTGCTAAGCCTCACTCTTCCTCCTTAATTTGGAGATATTAATCGTCCCTAGCTTTTAGAGGTGGAGATCACGTTCACTAGGTTCGATGAGGAGGTGCGTGTAGGCACTCGTGCAAGGCTTGCAGTGTAGCGCCATAAATGGAGATGATGCTGTTATTCTACCTGAGGTGTCCAGGTCCTGCCCCCACTCCAAGCCCCTCCCCCACTGAGACCACTCTGAACTTGGCCGCAGGGTCCCCCCCCCCCATGCCCTGAATGGCTGGTAAACACACTCTGCTTGGGAAGGAAGACAGGAGATGGGCTTGCTCCTTTGCCTGGGACCCCTCCCTTCCACCTGCTTAGACGCTTGCAGCCCCAGCGCCAGTTCCCTTCTGCCTGCTGCGGGTACCCTTTCCTCACCCACTCCCAGGACTCTCCTCCCCTGTGAGCTGGACACTAGTGATGGTGGGAGGAAGCTGAGGACCAGCTCAGCTGCGGCAGCTCTGCGGCTGCGCAGACCCACTCAAGCCTGAAGGACAAGACCCGGTCCTGGCCCTGCGAGTGCAGTAAACAGGGACAGTGACCAGAATGGAGGAAAGCCGCTCAGGCCAGCACCAGAGCTGGGCCTGGCTAGCAGGGTGCTGTCCTCTTCTTTGGGAGATTCTGGGGGCGATGGAGGCCACTCCGGCACCTGCCCCCTCATTGATCTGAATGGGTGTTTTGTGTGTGCTTGCTCTGGCAGACAAACTGATGGAAGAGACTGAAGAACTCTGTCTTCAGAGGGAGCAGAGAGAGGTAGGTGCACACCGAGGCTGCTCAGAACCACCCCTCTCACCGCCTCCCTTCATGGTCACGCTGCCTTGTGCTTCTAGCATTAGGGAAGGATGTGGGGAGCAGGGCACTCCGGGGACTTGCTGGAAGATTAGACTGAGCAGGGCAGGGAGCCCAAGAGCGAGGACAGTGCTTGCGACTGCTGTGGATTCTTGGCAGGAAGAAACTTCTCCTTGCCACCCCTCCAAAGACAAGTAAAGAGGGTGGGTGATCACCTTTTAGAGAAGAAGCCACCCAAAAATGTCATGAGCTGCTTGTCACTGATGTTCACAGGAGGCTGAAATGGCCTCTATTTTCTATCCATAGGGGCTTCTGGCACCACCGGGTGATGGGGTTTGATGACCCCCACGGTTCCTTTATTCTCTGTGGGTAATTCAAGTCCCGAGCAGGCTCATCACTGGCCCCACTGGAGCCACTGAAGTCTGCTTCATTTGGAATGTCTAGGAGACTGGGCCTTGCCTGTTCTGAGGACTCTTCCTCCTCCTGCAGGGCAAGGGAGGGGAATAGTTTGCAGTATGGAATCTGGAGCCAGGCCGCCTGTGTTTGTGTTTGACCTCCACCATTTCTAGCTGTAAGACCTTGGACAAGTTACTTAACCTCTCCGAACATCAATATTCTAATATGAAGAATAAGAGTAATAGCAGAACCCACCTTAGGATGCCCTGAGGATTAAAGACGTTGCACATAAAGTGCTTGGCACATAGGACGTGCTTAAATGAATATCTGTGTTTGTTAGCGTTTTGCTCGTGTTATTATTGATTATTGCCCCATCCCACGTGGGAACTGTCTGAGGCTTGAAGCTGCAGAGTGGCTCGTGCAGAGGAGCCCACAGAGGGAGGCCCGACCCAGTCCACTTCTCCACCCTGTCACTTTTCCTTGTCCTCCCCCAGGCACACCACAGAGCTGGGGTCATCAGCTGGGGCTCAGTGCCTGAGCTCTCAGGAGCTCCTCGCTTTCCCAACCACCCCTCACGGGGCCCTGAAACAGGCCCTATAGCCGAGGAGCACTGCGTCACCTTTGCACCCCAAGCCTCCCCAGGGCCCGGCCTGGCACCTGTTCCAGATGAGGCTTGGGAGCTGTTTGTGCAATGAATCAGTCAGTGAGCATCTTTGATTCTCACAGCCTTACATCTTGATTGTAACCCAGGGGGACAATCCACCTTCATTTGTCTTCTTCCACAATTTTATAAGTTATTCTTGCCCATTTGTTCTTCCAACTGGACTTTGGAGCCATTTTGTTGATTACAAAGAAATACAAAATCAGTTGAAGATTTGTAGAGAGGTACAGATTTGAGGACTAGCCCGATGGTGGCACTGAGTCTTTTCCACCCCACAGGGTTTGGACCTCAGCATCTCTGGGCTTTCATCTAGGTCTCAAATTAGAGTTTTGACATCTTCTCCATATGGTCCTATACATTTTGAGTGAGGTTTTGGTGTATTGTTGGTAACTTAAAGACAGGTGAGCCAGGCACTGTGGCACATGCCTGTAATCCCAGCTACTTAGATGGCTGAGGCAGAAGGATCGCGAGTTTGAGGCCAGCCTGGGCAACTTAATGAGAGTTTCTCAAAAACAAACAAAAATGTGATTGAGGAAACCCCGGGATAGGATGGAGTGAGAGACACAGCCTCCGGCGGCAGGGAAAAGAGACTTATCCATCAGAGAGGCTAAATCTGGGGCAGCAGTCAGCTGGAGGAAAATTTAGACGCTCTATCTAGGTCTTTAGCCAGGAAATTAGGACAGCGGAGACCCACAGCACACGGGCCTCACTTAATGCCACGGCACGTTGAAGGAGGCGGCAGTCAGCTGTGATCTCTCTCTCCCTCTCTCTCTCTCTCTCTCCCTCTCTCTCCTGCAAAATGTGAGTAGGGCTCAGGCCCAGGTGGTGGCTGCAGTGGACGCTGCTCTGTCTGGTCAGGCAGGAAAGGGAACTGCGCTGAGGTTCCTCGTCAGTAGCATGTGCGAGAGCAGGAGAAGAACTCAGACTCTGTTCCTGCTTGACCACTGAGTCTGTCTGTCAAAGGTTTTCCTTCCTTTACTTGCTCATCCATAGGATGGGTCTACCTATCTGTTGTACCTATCCCCGTCTCCACTCCAGGTCGACTGGGTGTGCTCTGGGTCACACCGACAGGCATTTGGTACAATGACCCAGTGATACAATGAAGATTCTTCTGATGATTTGTGGGGTTTCTAGGGGACAATCTGACCTAAAGGAAGACTCGGGGAGCCAGGAGACCAGGATTAGAGTCCCCACTTTATAACTGACTTGTGAGAGTCTGGCATATCAGTTGAAGTCTCCAAGCTTCAGGTTCTCCCTCTGTGATGTCTGATGAAAGCCATGCCGCTCCCCCCTGCCTCCCAGGCTGCTGTGAGGCCCGATGGAATGGGATGCAGAGAAGTGCTCTGTGGAGTGGAAGGCCACGCAGATGTGCCGTGTGTGGCAGTACAGCCTGATGCCCTCTGTGCGGCAGGAAGGGCCTGGGACTCCGAGGGAGCGAGCAGAGACCACGGAGAGAGCTGGCCTGGGCTCATCTCCCTGGGGCCAGAAGACCATGTCCTCCTCGGCCCACGTTCCCTAGGGGTCCTTGGCTCGCCATGGTCTCCTCTCCTACCCTCTGGAGGAGGGCTTCCTGCCTGCCTTTCCTTTTCTAGGGGAACTGTGAATGTTCAGCCTTATGTGTGGGCAGGTGCATGGGAAATCAGACATGCCCAGGGCCTGTCTGCAGGGTTCGTGCCACCTGGGGCGCTCCCAGTCAGAAAACACACTGAGCTGAGAAGAACCTGCCACTTCAAGTGTGAAGCTCTGCTCATCCCCCTGATGAATGCTGATCACACTTCTGTGATGAGCAACTCACTGTTTCCAGGGTTATTTGAAAACTTTTCCTTTCATCGAGTTGAAGTTTTTGCCTTCTAGTGACTTCTTTCTATCCTTATACTCCTGCAGTTTAAGTCAGATCCAGGAGTCAGCAGAAGCAAGATATGATAAAGACAGTCTTTTGCTACATCAAGTCTTAGCTGACAACTCAGTCTGTAATGGGGTTGCTACACTCGTACCATCTTGGGCTGTAGGAACAGAAAGTTGTTTCAGATCTATACATCCTAGCTTCCACCCTGATCAGTGCTCTCAGGCTGCACCAGGACATCAGTATCACTTGAGTCATAGAGGTGCAATGAAAAGTGGAAACGAAGTGAGCAAGCAGGAGGGAGACCTCTCCTCCCCTCCCCT
>PVJS01027448.1:0-26249 GCA_004027185.1 Glis glis | reverse complement strand
TGGAGATAGAGTGTGCGTGTGTGTGTGTGTGTGTGTGTGTGTGTGTGTGTGTGTGTGTGTTTTAAGAATGTCCATTTTTCTATACCTAGAAGTATGTGTAGCATACATATGATGAAGATATTTAGATCAACAAGGAAGAACAGATGAGAATGAAAGTCAAAAATGTATTTTATTTATTTTATCTTTAATTTTTATGGCATAAACACCAGAATAAAAAGACAAATCAGAAGTCAATAGTATATACAGTGATCCCTATCAAAAAACCAATGGCATTTTTCACAGAATAATAATCCTAAAATTCATATGGAACCACAAAAGACCTTAAATACCTAAACCATTCTTGAGAAAGTTAAAAACATCACACTTCCTGATTTTAAACATCATCGCAAAGATATAGTAAGCAAAACAGTGTGGTATTGGCATAAAAAGAGACATCTAGACCAACAAAACATGACAAAAAGGAAAGAATAAGCTCTTATATATGCAGTCATTTAAGCATTGACAAGAGCACAGTAGGGGGAAATCTCTTTAGTGGTATTGTAAAAACTGAATATCCACTTGTAAAAGAACAAAATTAGACACTTGTCTTACACCATATACAAAAATTAACTCAAAATGGACTTTTAGGTTTGTTGCAAGGAGGGATTATGCATCAGAAGCAATCAAGGGAGCAGTTGTTGGTATTGATTTGGGTACTACAAACTCCTGTGTGGCAGTGATGGAGAGTAAACAAGCAAAGGTGCTGGAGAATGCTGAAGGTGCCAGAACCACCCCCTCCGTTGTTGCCTTTACAGCAGATGGTGAGCGACTTGTTGGCATGCCAACAAAGCGACAGGCTGTCACTAACCCAAACAATACATTTTATGCCACCAAGTGTCTCATTGGCCGACGCTATGATGACCCTGAAGTACAGAAAGATATTAAAAATGTTCCCTTTAAAATTGTCCGTGCCTCCAATGGTGATGCCTGGGTTGAAGCTCATGGAAAGCTCTATTCTCCAAGTCAGATTGGAGCATTTGTGTTGATGAAGATGAAAGAAACTGCAGAAAATTACTTGGGGCACACAGCAAAAAATGCTGTTATCACAGTCCCTGCTTATTTCAATGACTCACAGAGGCAGGCCACTAAGGATGCTGGCCAGATATCTGGACTGAATGTGCTTCGGGTGATTAATGAACCCACAGCCACTGCTCTGGCCTATGGTCTAGACAAATCTGAAGACAAAATCATTGCTGTATATGATTTAGGTGGTGGAACTTTTGATATTTCTATCCTGGAAATTCAGAAAGGCGTCTTTGAAGTGAAATCCACCAATGGGAACACTTTCTTAGGTGGTGAAGACTTTGATCAGGCCTTGTTACGACACATTGTGAAGGGGTTCAAGAGAGAAACAGGGGTTGATTTGACCAAAGACAACATGACACTTCAGAGGGTACGGGAAGCTGCTGAGAAGGCTAAGTGTGAACTCTCCTCATCTGTGCAGACTGACATCAACTTGCCATATCTTACAATGAATGCTTCTGGACCCAAGCATTTGAATATGAAGCTGACCCGGGCTCAATTCGAAGGGATTGTCACTGATGTAATCAAGAGGACTATTGCTCCATGCCAAAAAGCTATGCAGGACACAGAAGTCAGCAAGAGCGATATAGGAGAAGTGATTCTGGTTGGTGGCATGACTAGGATGCCCAAGGTTCAGCAGACTGTTCAAGATCTTTTTGGCCGAGCCCCAAGTAAAGCTGTCAACCCTGATGAGGCTGTGGCCATGGGAGCTGCTATTCAAGGGGGGGTGTTGGCTGGTGATGTCACAGATGTGCTGCTCCTAGATGTTACTCCCCTGTCTCTGGGTATTGAGACACTGGGAGGTGTCTTTACCAAACTTATTAACAGAAACACCACTATTCCAACCAAGAAGAGCCAGGTGTTTTCTACTGCTGCTGATGGACAGACTCAAGTGGAGATTAAAGTGTGTCAGGGCGAGAGGGAGATGGCTGGAGACAACAAACTTCTTGGACAGTTTACCTTGATTGGAATTCCCCCTGCACCTCGTGGAGTACCTCAGATTGAAGTTACATTTGACATTGATGCCAATGGGATTGTACATGTCTCTGCCAAAGATAAGGGCACAGGACGTGAGCAGCAGATTGTAATCCAGTCTTCAGGTGGATTAAGCAAAGATGATATTGAAAATACGGTTAAAAATGCAGAGAAGTATGCTGAGGAAGACCGACGAAAGAAGGAACGAGTTGAGGCAGTTAATATGGCTGAAGGAATCATTCATGACACAGAAACCAAGATGGAAGAATTCAAGGACCAATTGCCTACTGATGAGTGCAACAAACTAAAGGAAGAGATTTCCAAAATGTGAGAACTCCTGGCTCGAAAAGATAGTGAAACAGGAGAAAACATTAGGCAGGCAGCATCCTCCCTTCAGCAAGCGTCATTGAAGCTCTTTGAGATGGCATACAAAAAGACAGCATCTGAGCGAGAAGGCTCTGGAAGTTCTGGCACTGGGGAACAAAAGGAAGATCAAAAGGAGGAGAAACGGTAACCATAGTAGACTATTTGGGAGCCAAAAAGACAACAATCTATGTAAAGCTTAGGAGTGAAGGGACTTCTGAGCAGAAATGAGCAAACTTCAGTCTTCTTACTGTGTTTTTGCAGTATCCTATATATAATTATCTTAATATATAAATTTAGTGACCATTACCTAATGATCATTTAATGGGCAATAATTCTAACAGTGTAAAGTTGGTAGCCTGTCATTTTTCAGCTGCATGTAAAAGGGGGGAGTAGGATGACTTACTGATCATTATAAAGACTTACAAACTGGGAAAAAAATCACAAGGAGATATCACTGTACACCTGCCGGAGTGTCTATTATCAAAAAAGACAATAGATAACAAGTATTAGAAAAGGTATGGACAACGTTCATGGAAATGTAAATTAGTACAAACATTATAAACAACAGGTTCTTCAAAAAAATAAAGATGAAATTACCATATGATCCAGCAATCCCATTTCTGAGTATATATCCAAAGGAAATAAAATCAGCATGTTGAAGAGATATCTGCATCTCCACATTTATTGCATTATTATTCACATTAGCCAAGGTGTGGAATCAGCCTGAGTGTCTATCAATGAATAAATGGGTAAAGAAAATGTGGTACATATATACAGTGGAATATTTTTCAGCCTTCAAAAAAGGAAATCCTGCCATTTATGACAACATGGATGAACCAAAAAGATATATATTATGTGAAATAAGTCTGGCACCTGAAGACAATAGCGTGATCTCACTTACATGTGGAATCTACAAAAGGTGAAGTCAGAAGCAGAGTGTAAAATGGTGGTTACCAGGGGAGTAAATATTGGTCAAAGGGTACAAATTTACAGTTATAAGATGACTCAATTTTTGGGATCTAAGGTACAACCTGGGTGGCATTGAACCTGTTCATTAAGTTGACTGTGGTGATCATTACACAATGTATATCAAATAATTACATGGTAGCTGAGCATGGTGGCACATGCCTGTAATTCCAGGGATTTCAGAAGCTCAATCAGGAGGATCACAAGTTTGGGGTCATCCTCAGCAATTTAGCAAGACCCTGCTTCAAAATATCTGGGGGTATAGCTCAGTGGTAGAGCATCCCTGGGTTTTATCCTCAGTACCAAGGGAGAGAAAAATCACATTGTATACTTTGAATACATACAATCTTTATTTTTTAACTAAATTCTTTTATGTTTATAATATCGATTGTTTTAAGAGCTGTGGGAATTTGCTCCAATTCCACATTCTTTGTGTAATCCTTACTGAATCAAATTTTGCAAGGTGTCTGAGTGAAGAATATTAGTATATCATTAGTATACAGAAGGTGTAGGGCTCACACAAAGGGAGTGGGTGATTCTTTGGCAAATGATCCAGAGGGACTTCACAGAAGACATAAAGAGTAAATATGGTTTGAAGAATGAGTAAGAGTTTGACAATCAGATGAAGAAGCACTCTAGGAAGAATGGCAGGCATATGCAAAACCAATAATTAAATAAACAACAAAGATAAAATGCTGTTGCTATTATGGTTCATACACAATGACTACGAAGTGGTTCAACAGAAATAATCCTGACCTCCTACTGACAGTAAATTCACTGGTGTTATATAAGGAGTGCCATAATATCTGCTTTAATGAGGAAACTTTTGACTTCACAAATCATAGAAGGAAAAAATGTGTTAGCATATATTTTAAGCATACAAAAAGGTCCTAGAAATTTGAGAGTAGTCATGCTATACAGCTAAGCTTCACAATAATTATACCAGGAGAGCCATCGCACACCAGTCTTCCTGTTTCCTGCACAGAAATCACATTTCCATACATTTCTGGGGTTTTTTTCTGCTAGCTATTTCACTGGCCTGTCTCTCTTCCAAGGATCCTTTCCTGCTTCAGCTTGCAGGCGTCTCTGAGCGACTATTCCAGCCCCTTGGACACAATAGCTACTCTTCATACATCATTTTGATACCCGTTCTTAAGGTTAACTGCCTTAGGCAGGTCTGTTTCCTAATTCTAAATTCCAAAGAGGTGGATCTGATTGGCTCTCCTCCCATTTTTTGGAGCCAGGTTTCTGCCTTGCTGAAACATGGACTTGATGCCTTGGGGTAGATGCACTCCCTGGTCCAATAAGTATCAGCCAGATGGTGCGGTCACATGGTGCATCACCATAACAAACCCACTCATTAGTGAGCAAGGGCCTCGGCAGCTTCCCTTAGACGGGGCTGAGGAAATAGCAGGCCATTATAAACAAGTCTAGTACAGCTTTGATAATTTTGCTAAACTGAGAAATCGTTTTCAACTCAGATTCTAATCAAGAAATGATTCTTCCTGCCAAATGCAGGAGAACGAAATGCACTTGCAATTGCTGCGGTGGGGAAGAACAACGAGGCAGCTGGCCAGAGTACGGCAGAGCAGAACCCCGAGGTGGGCATAGAACCTGCGGCTAGGAGAGTACAGCTGCAGTATCATAGCAGAGAAGAACCCTGTATCAAGTAAGAGTCATCAGTTTTCAGTGTAAGAAATTCTCTGGCCAGCTTGAATAAAAAGATGATTCATTGGATGGATATAAGGGCAACACCCAGGACTAAGGGAAAAACTCAGGTAAAAATCAGGTCACTTTAGAGCGTCTAGGTAAGAAGGAGAAGCTTATCCAGGTGCTACATTTGGGGAGCACCTACAAGTAAGTCAGAACATTTTCAGTTTGTCACTCTGCCCACTACAGAAGTGCCCAATTGGGCTTGAGAAGAAACCATTTTATTGATAAACTCTATCTAAAGAAGGTGAGAAGAGGGGTGCAGTGTCTCATGCCTGTAATTCCAGTACTTGGGAGGCTGAGAAAGGAGGATTGTAGGTTCGAGGCCAATGCACGGTAGCTTAGCAACACCCTGTTTCTAATTTTTAAAAATAAATAAATATAAAAGCCTGGGGTGGGTGTAGCTTAGTGGTAAAATGCCCCTGGGTTCCATCCACAGTATCACAAACATACAGAGAGAGAGAGGGAGAAAGAGATAGAGATAGAGCCGGGCGTGGTGGCGCACGCTTGTAATTCCAGTACTTTGGGAGGCGGAGACCAGAGGATCCGGGTTCAAGGCCAGCCTCAGCTCTCTCTCTCTCTCTCTCCTTAGTGAGGCCCTCCGCAACGTCATGAGACCCGGTTTCAAAATAAAGTATTAAAAAAATAGGGCCGGGGGCGTAGTACGGAGGTAGAACGCCCCTGTGTTCAATCCCCGGTACTGCAAAAAAAATTTAAAAATAAAAAAAAGAGATAGAGATAGAGATAGATAGATAGATAGATAGGTAGGTAGATAGGTAGATAGATAGATGATAGAGATGGAGATGGGGATGGAGAGAGAGAGAGAGAGAGAGAGAGAGAGAGAGAGAGAGAATTCCTTAAAGGGCAACCTGAAAGGAAGGAAACTTTAAGTCCTATCTAAAAGATACAGTGGAATGATTGTTGGAGAAAAATATTATACTGTTCATTACAGAAACTATCTCTTGAGCAACAAGCAATTAGTAAAGGCAGTTGGCAAAATCCAATGTTGAGAATCGCCTCTTTAAGAATGCCACTGAGAACACGGGTTAATAAAAGTGAAATCTGAACAAATGCTGAGGAAACCAAACTACGTCTTCTATTAGAAGAATGACAGTAGCTAAACTGTGCCCAAGAGTTCCTATGCACTACAAGTCTTTCTAAAAGCTTCTCATTTTTTATCTCATTTCATTTTCTCTTCAACTCCATGAAGCTTCCAGATAAGTTCCATTCAGAAGGAGACATGTGACTTACATGAAAATCTGCTTGGGAAGTGGTCAAGCTGGACGAAATCCTTAGCACCTGGCCCCACTATGCAGTCTGCCTAAGAATCCATTGCAAGGTGTAAGGTAAGGTCAGGCCATGAGACAGAAAGAAGAGAACCAGCAGAAATCAGACACAGCAAGAGAAATCTAACGTCAGGGGAAACCAGGACATCCGCCTATATGTCAAGCAAAGAATTTAACTGACTTTCTGGTTAATGGAATAATAGATAATAAAGCAGAGAATCTACTGCATGTTGTTTATGTTTTCTTTCGTCTACAGGTGCAGAGGTTATTATATAATTGTAAAATCAGACATTTTATACTAATCCCATCCTACTATCCTCTCACATTAAAGCCTGTTTCACCCCTGCCCCTAGCAAGACTCCAACACGGGTGGTTACAGAGAGCCGGAATGGTGTCTGAAGCTTGGATGTTTTGGTTTATACTATTACATGAGGAAAACATTTCCACCCACATTTTAAATAATTTTTAAACAGGAAGAAAATCCTGATAACTTGATTAAGTTCATGCTGATTTATGTCCAGGGAAAAGAGAGAGCAAGAGCGGGAGGCTGGGGGCACCTGGCCGAGCCGGTCTGCAGCTCATCACCGTCAGCTGTTTACGTAGCAGAGTTTTAAGAGCTTCAGTTCTTCCCCTTCCTGTTTGTCCTCATGAACAAATCAAATGAGCCTCCAAATTACAATTGTTTGTAAACAACGGAAGATTATTTGGTTGGTAGGAAAGGCTTGTCTACAATGTTAGATAAACTTAAGTCCTATGTACCAGAAAGAGCCAAACATTGGTCTTGAACTAACAAATGTACCATCTTTTCGTCTCCAGCTCAGGTTTGCTGCTTATACTATGGCTAATTGCCCATCAAGGGTAGACTAAACTGTGTACAGTTGGTGGATTCCGCTAGCAGCACATACTTAACCATATGGTAAGTTAAAGAGGGGATTTCAGCATCTTCTGTTCCCTGATGCTCCTTCTATCTTTATATCTGAATTTCTTCATAAAATTGAGAGAAGATAGATCAACCCAAGGGCAAAGGAGAGATTGTTTTCCTTTGCAAGTATATTTGCCTTCCTCCTGTCTCCATTTCTTTGTTTTTAATCCTTTCTTCCCTATGGAAAAATACTGAGATAGGACAGTTTAAAAAAATTAAATTAGGTTTTAAAATGAGAGGTCTCAAAACATCAGAGTTGTGAGTTGACACCAAATTTTTTATGTGCTTTTATTGGTGTATTATAGTCTCACATCACAATGGACTTCAATTTGACAGTAGCATACATGCACACATCTTTTGGTTGACACCAAATTTAAACCCAGTTTTATTTCTGCCTTTTTTCCCTCCCATCCTTTGGGCACAAAGCTATATGCCTGGCACAAAGCTAAGAATTCCAATGCATTCTTCTAGTTGACATTCTGACAATTATTTGGGGGAAGCCAATTCTATTATTGTTGTCTTATTTGGTAGGAAATGAGAAAATTTTAATAAGTTAATTAACTTACTCATTCCACACAGCTATATTTGGATTTAAGGACATTAGTGTAAATCGTTGTGTGAACAGGCCTTTATCATCCAGTCTTCATTGCTCAACAATGAACTACGTGCCAGGCACCATTGTAGGCACTGGGGATACATTTAAATGAACAAGCTGAAGACCCAGCCCTCGTGAAGCTTATTTTCTAGTATACAAAGCAGAAAGTAATTATCTTTTAAATATGTAATTCTGAATAGTAGTAAGTGCTATGAATTTTCAAAAAATAATGAACCAGAGAGTGCCTGGCAGGATAATTAGCAGGAGAGTGCCTGGCAGGAGAATGGTCTCTAAAGAAAAGACGGAAAAAAATGGTGTTGAGAACTGAACGGTGAGAAAGTACCAGCCATGTGGAGGTATGGGTGTCGGCTACTCCAAGCAGAAAAAAGGGCTAATGAAAGTGTTCTGAAGAAGAAACATGTAGGGCATCTCAAAGAGATGGAATGATCCAATTGGCCTGGGACACAGTAAATCAGTGGGAAAGTGTAGAAAATGACAGAGACACAGGCAAGGACCAGATCATGAAAGGCGTCATAGGCCAGGGGAGGTGCATGGATTATATACAAAGTGAAATGAGAAGCCACTGGAGAATTTTAAGCAAGGGAGCAATGTGATCTGATTTAGGCTGTTTGATAGATAGCTAGATGATGATGATAGATAGATAGATGATAGACAGATGATAGATAGATAGATAGATAGATAGATAAATAGATAGATATAGAGAAATGCCTCTCTGGCAGATAAGTGGCAAAAGGAATAGAGAGAAGAAGAAGAGAAGCCAAAAAGTTAATAAGAATTTTGCAGGAAATGGTGGTGACTTTGACAGGGTAAATAGTGAGAGGAAAGGGGGTTTTGAATGCATAGTTTATAGATAACTTACTGGATTCGCTGAAAGATTAGAAGTTAAGTGGGCTGGACATGGTGCACACCTGTAAGTCGAACATTTGGGAGGCTGAGGCAGAAGGATTGTAGGTTCAAGGCCAGCCTCAGCAATTTAGCGAGACTCTCAGAGGCCTAGCAAGACCCTGTTTCAAAACAAAAATAATAAATAACAAGGGTTGAGGGTGTAGCTCAGAGGTAGGATGCCTCTGAGTTCAATCCCCAGTACCACAGGAAGAAAGAGAGAGAGAGAGAGAGAGAGAGAGAGAGAGAGAGAGAGAAGAAGAAGAAGAAGAAGAAGAAGAAGAAGAAGAAGAAGAAGAAAGGAAGGAAGGAAGGAAGGAAGGAAGGAAGGAAGGAAGGAAGGAAGGAAGGAAGGAAGGAAAGGAGAGAGTGAGACAGAGAAAGAGAGAGAGAGAGAGAGAGAGAAAGAAAGAAAGAAAGAAAGAAAGAAAGAAAGAAAGAAAGAAAGAAAGAAAAAAAGAAAGAAAGAAAGAGGAGAATGAGTCAAGTGTGCCTCTTAGACCCAAGCAATTTATTTCCTGGCAGTATCCTTTACTGAAATGTGGAGAAGCAGTTCCTGACATCTGTTATTAGCAATATAGATTCGGTTCTTATTTTATTAGTCATATGACCTAGTGGGAGCATAGGAAAGGAAATGAAAAGTCTATAGTTATAGCTTTACCACTAACAATGTGGTCTAAAAGCAAGTCCCTTAACCTTTCTGGGCCCTAACTATAAAACAGAGTTGACAGAATGATAATCTCTAGTGTCCTCCATACTGTAAAATCCTTCTATCACAACCGACCTCTTATCCCTGCCACTATATTATCTCTCAAAAGACCGGTAGCTATTGCTATTTTAACTGAAGAAAGGTCCAGGAAGGCAGAGACATGACATGGAAACTGAACCATTAGCAATTTTGATTAATCATGACAAATGTATCTGTAGTGTACTAGTACGCAAAGATGCCATTGCCAGATATATCCTGTCCCTGTCCCTTTTATGAACTATCATCACCAGCTCTCTCCATCTCACTTCCTCCCTGGAAAATGCCACCAGTCTGCCTATTCTTTAGCTACCAAAACATCAGAAACCTCAGTAGGACTGGGGGTGTAGCTCAGTGCTAAGTGCTTACCTAGCAGGCATGAGGCCCTGGATTCAACCCCTAGTATCACAAAGAAAAAAACAAAAGCAAGCAAAATAAATACAAATGGAAGAGCTGGTAATAGTTCCACAACCTATAATGTCAACCCCATTTTTGTAGACCGGCTAGCTCTTTTTGTAGGCTAGCTCTTAGACTATTAAAAAACAAAAAACCAAACAAAACTTTAAGGCCAGGGGTGGTGGCTCACACCTGTAATCCCAGTACTTGGGAGGCTGAGACAGGAGACTCACAGGTTCCAGGCCAGCCTCAGAAACTTAGTGAGACCCTGTTTCGAAATAAAAAATAAAATAGGGCTAGGAGTGTAGCCCTGTGGTAGTACGCCCCTGGGTTCAATCCCCAGTACCACCAAAAAAAAAAAACTTTAAAATAAAAATCTCCAGTCTATTTATCCAGGTAAATTTCAATGCACAATAAAATGAATATTTGTGGTCATATAATAATATGCTATTGAAATCGAAAGGTATTTATATAAAGATATTTTATATGATAAGGTCTGGCAAGCTATAAGTTTACATGTAATATAAGCTGATAATTTTTTTTGCGGTACTGGGGATTAAACCCAGGGGCATTCCACCTCCGAGCTACACCCCCAGCCCTATTTTTTATTCTTTATTTTGAAACAGGGCCTCACTAAGTAGCTGAGGCTGGCCGAGAACCTGCGATCCTCCTGTCTCAGCCTCCCAAGTACTGGGATTACAAGCATGCACCACCACGCCCAGTTCAAGCTGATAATTTTTAAGTCACATTTAAAGTATAATGAAATAACCAATGACTATGTCCCTTCTGATTTGCTATTCTACAAGTCTGTTAGAAATTGGAGGATGACAATTTTTTTAAATGTTATTAAATATGCTCCAGGAACAAGCAAGGATACTTATGGGTAGAACCTGGTAATGTGTCATTTAGTATTTTCCAGTTGGGATCCTTAGAAAACTTGTACCAGGTTCCTAGAATTCAGAGGTTAATAGTAAACTAAAATAACAATCAAATGAAATGGCTAAACCCCTAAGGATGTTGAAGGAAACCAAGAATCAAGTCAGTGGAAAGTTCTTTTATACATTTTAAGCATTTACCAACTATTCATGTACATATTATGCTAGCATCATATGGTATTAAAGGAAAAAACATAATTTCCCAGAGACATGCTATTAACATGAGAAGTTTTATTCATATTAAACAATAACATAAAAAGTGAAATTTTCATGTGGTTCAAAATCTTAATATAATAATCAGGAATTTATTACAGCTATTGTCCAAATTTACCTGATTCAACTAAGGGCTATGCATCTGTTTCCAGAGATGCTAGCAAGTGATAGACAGTTCTTTATTGTGTACACACTAAGTACATTGTTCCAAGGTAGGCATAAGGAAAACAGTGGTATAACATAAGAAAAAATAATCCATTTAAAGCTTAAAGTCTAATGGATAAGATAAATATAAAACAACTAACAACAATGATGATAGATCAATTAAGAATATTGTGCTGAGAGCATATAATTGGTGGTCTTATCTAGTTAGAAAGTGAGATCTGGGATTAGTGTGAAGGTCTTGAAAAAGACAGGAGGAGGCCAGGCATGGTGGCTCATGCCCATAATCCCAGTATTTGGGAGACTGAGACAGGAAGATTGCAGGTTCAAGATCAGCCTCAGCAATTCAGCGAGACCCTCAGCAACCTAGCAAGATCCTGTTTCAAAAATAAAAAGTAAAGTAGGTCTGGGGGAGAATGCCTCTGGGTTCAATCCCCAGTACAAAAAAAAAAAAAAAAAAGAGACAGGAGGCCAATACTGGAAAATGGCAGAGCTCATCGCTCAAAAGAGAATATTACAAAAGATGAGAGTGTTGAGGATCATATGAACATGCTAAGGATTTGAGATTTCTTAATAATCAGGAATCATTGGAAGAGGCTGTATTAGGAAAAGAATATAATGAGATCTGAACTATTATAAAGTTACTTTGGGAACTGTATGAAAAGTGACCAGAGATCAATTGTGGATGTGAACAAAGCAAAGGGTGATGGTGCTTGGGATGGGAGAGAATGCAAGAGATTGCTAAGAAGACATGATGAACAGGACTGCATATGTGGACATAAAAAAAAGAAGATAATGTCCCAAACACCTCACAGATTTACGGAAGGGAAATGTGCAAAATCCATCAGGATTCTTAGTGTCACGGGTACCTGAGTTCAGACACTTCCAGGCTGCAAAGCTTAGCAATGCAGGCAGTACCTGTGAAGATACTGAGGAGGGAGGAGGGTATAAGAACTTAATAGGAGTAGATGTAAGTAGCACGATCACTGCCTTCAAAGGAAAGCCTGAGGATGATCCTCTACACTCATCAGGAAAATGTATACCCTATAGACTATCTCCAAGGATTCTGAGAAACTTGACTGGCAGAATTAGTCCTTGAAAGATGCTTGTGAATTTGCATCTGAGGTCACTGACATGGGCTCTTGCCCTCTAGAAATACTCAAAGAAGTAGCTATAAGTAAAGGGGAGAGGGAAGAATCATTGTGTCTGGAAAGAACAAAAGAAAGCCAGGGAGCTCAGGGCAAGAGCATGCGCTTCACAAGCCTTTGCTAAGGATTTCTGGGGAAGAAGCTGTTCTTTATAAAAAAATCCCAAAGGATGTTGCCAATTACCTACAAATAAAACTGAAATCCCAGAAATTCTGATCTGAGATTTGAACCAGTCACCAATAATTTGATAAAGTCTCCTGATTATTAGTGACAGACAAGTATCAAGAAAAAGAGTAAAAATGGAATATGATACAAGAGCCTATTAATTTAGCTTATGTAAAAAAATGCCAAATTCAGACATTGATAATCATACAATGTAAACATACATTTAAATTACATATAAAATAAATATATATTTAAATTACATATAATATACATATTTTTTAAATTACATATATGATATAAATATATATTTAAATTATATGTTTAATATAAGTATATATTTGGAAGAAGACAGAGAGAAAACCAGAGACAGAAAGAGAGAGAGAGAGAGAAATGTTTACTAGGTTACGGGTCTGTGTAGCACATCTGGGCTCCTTGTTATATAATCTCTCTATGCCCTGTCCCACCCCCACCCCACCCAAATATCTTGTTAGTTGGATATTTCTTTTTTTCTATCCTCCTCCTTAGAGATACATTTTAAAAGGGAATTCTTAAGCCTCTAGGAGTTATCCTTTGTCCTACAGTTAATCTCTTAATAAGACCAATTTAGCTGTAATATAAATGGTAATTCATAGCGTTCCATTTATCTACTGCACAATTCTGAACTTGCTCAGAGACTGCCTATGAACAGGCTGGCCTTACCTGTGGGCAGACTCAGGTATGAGACACTTGGTATGCTTTTGGAACCATGAGGAAGACTAGGGTTTTTGACCCTTATTAAATGTTTTGGGAAGAGATATTTAAGACCTTATTAACCTTTTAAAGAAGCTACTGATTATAAGAACATTAGGCATAGTGTCTGCTCTTAAAATCTGAGGGATCCAGAATTCAAATGACAATAAAATGCATAACAATAACAGGGCTGTCTTTGCCAAAGGGCAAATCAGCATAAAACAGGACAACAGTCTGAAAATTACCCGAGTTGGAACATCACCTATGGGTGAAGCATCTAGCAGGTGTGAAACATAATAATAATATTTCATTTTAATTTCTTGGGTTGTATGGCTATTTCCTTTTTCTTTTTTAACAGAGGCACATTACCATTATTAGTTTAATTTCATTTGCCACTGTTGAGGGGCCTGTCATTTAGAACGAGCTTACCTTCCATCTGTTGTAAGTGAAAGATTTGCCAGTGGCATGGTTCCATATTTTCTTAAGGATTCTGGGTGTCACTAGCTCTCAACTTACTCTACTACAGGGTTCTTTGCCAAGATCCTACTTCAGGCCAATTTCCATTCAATCTCCGCAAATGTTTATTTACAATACAATAGTGCACAGATTCTTCCTTAGGTATTGAACATACCAAAGGAGGTATTTGTTTTTCTGCTTCTCTATGCCCATATTTAAACATATTACGTAAATATGTCCACACCTAAATCTGTTCCATCTTGTTGATCCATTTTTAAAATTCACACCCTGTCTTGTATAAATGCAACCGAACCATGAAAGTAATCTGTTCATGAGTCATAACCTTAAAAACATTGAAGTAATTGTAAAAGCACTTCGTTAGTTTGCAATTAGGGTATTAAGTTCGATATCATGCTATTTTAGATTTTAGAAAAAAAGTCATAAAGGGTTTTATTTCTTAATGCTCAATAACATTTAACCATAAACATATACAAAGACAAAGTTAAATGTATATCCATTTCAACACCTACAAAATAATTAGTTTTCCTGGGTGTATCATGGCATATGATGCTGTTTTTTTAAATACTTATGAAACATAAACTGAACAGGTACCGATAGGCATGCACAGTAAGTTGGCATGCACTGCTTGTTTAATTAATATCTTTAAGGAAAGACTTCATCTTCAGTATCAAAATAACATTACCTGTTATATAATTATGATTTTCAACCAAATATGCTCTAGAGTTCATCAACACTTTATCTAGACAGATAAGCAGTGATTCAGAGAATGTGTAATCCAAGTGCAAGAAGATTACAAAAACAGTTACACCCTTTTACAATAAGAGCTGAGGGTATCTTTCTACTTCACAAGTTAAGAGGTCCACAAACGTCATTTCTCCTAGAGATCTACGTAGTAGGCTAGCAAGGTGCCCACTATCTGCCAAAACTCTCCTGATAATGCAGAGTCTCATGCCAACTGGAGAATATGTTGGTAACAGAAAAAATCCCCCTTGCATATTTATTATCTCCTTTAATGACTCGTATCACTCACTCCTCCTGCATTGAACATCCTTACTACCTATCAAAGGTACTCCTCCTCTCCAGTATCACTAGCATCTAGGTAGAACTTCTTAATATCCTTGCCACTTAATGAAATATTTCCAAACTGATCTACTAGTTCAGGTTAATTCATTTCCAATTTACTCACTGTACATTCAAACACAAATTTAATCATGTCACTCCTACTTAAAATATTCTAATGATCTCCTCAATAACTCCATGACTCTGGGTAATATTTATGTATTTTTAGCAAAAAGACTTCAAATTACACTTTTTCCAAAGTTCGTTTTCCATTAATATACTCACTTTGTGCCTATGCTCAGATACCATCTCCTCCACCTTCTCTTGATATGTGGCTGTCTCTCACTTATGGCCCTTTGGTGAGAATTCCATTCAAAAGTGAGCTCAAGCTGGGCGTGGTGGCGCACGCTTGTAATCCCAGTACTTGGGAGGCAGAGACCGGAGGATCCGGGTTCGCGGCCAGCCTCAGCTACTTAGTGAGGCCCTCTGCAACTTCGTGAGACCTGGTTTCAAAATAAAGGATAAAAAATAGGGCCGGGGGTGTAGCTCGGAGGTAGAACATCCCTGGGTTCAATCCCCGGTACCTCAACAACAAAAAAAGTGAGCTCATGAGGGAAACACCCCAAGTGATGTTGTGTGTGTACATCAATGTAATACTTTGAGCCTCACTATCATGTGCAACTGCAGTTTAAAAAATTAGCTCAAACATATCCTTTTTCCTGAAAATTTCCCATAAAGCATGCACTGTAGGAATCTGGGATGTGTTCAAATGCTTTTTCTGTGGATCAGCTGCCTTTGGGGAGTTCTGGGATCAAGTTCTAATTCTCTTGCTAGTTGTACGATCCAGAAAAAGCTGGTTGATCCTCAACATAACAGTCAACCATGTCCATTTTTAATAAGCAGGTGCTGCTACCGAGGCAGAGAACAAGGAGCCTACATCTGGACACCTATGCGCCTTCACATTCTCTCTGTGACAATTTGTAAGCTTACGGGACTGTCTTATTTGAGGACTTTACCCATGGTTTGAAATTTCCTAAAAAGTGACACTGGAATATTGTGATAGTTGGTCTGATTTGTCAACTTGACCCACCTAAGATCATGTGACTTTGGTTGTGTAACAGCAGATTGAACCGGAAGTCCTGCCCTAAATGTGGGCAGCAGGGTTCTGATAGGTACAGAACTTAGATAAAAGAAGGAGAAAGCCGTGTAGAGGGAGCTGCGACTCTTCCTGAAGAAAACGCATCTGCTCTCGTCTGAGATCGTCGGTTTCCAACTTTGCCGTTTCCTTGAAGAGTTTCTTGATCGTCTGCTCTTGTCTGAGATCATCGGCCTCCAGCCTTCGAACTGAAACTTCACCATCATTTCTCCGAAGAGCTTCCTGATCTTCACATCTTGGACTGGACTGAATTGGTGGTTGCTTCAATCCTAAGGCTCCAGCTCTTAGACCGCCCGACCAGCTACTGATTCCTCTGATTCTTCACGTGCAGTCGAAACTCAGGACTACATTGTGAGCTGATCTAATAAATTCCTTTTTCATATACTCATTCTGTGAATTCTGTTAATCTAGTGAACCCTGACCAATACAGATATAAACAGCACTCTGCCAGAAACCTAAAGGCAGTTAACTGCAGGAAGTTCTATCAAAAGTTGGAAAGAAGAAGGAAAAATGAACTAACGCCCACTTCCAGGCTCCATTCTTCTTCTAGCCAATCCCTGAAAATATTATTTGACATAGAAACCGTATTTTTCCTTTACTTTCTTCTGAAGTTTTGCCATTAGTGCGTATGGGTTTAGGGAGCCATTTGTGTGGACACCTACTTGAGGAATTCCAGTCCCAGCAAGATAACTGCCAATCGTTCCACCAGATGGCAAGGGAGGAGGTTTTCTTGAAGAAGGGTGGGGAGCTCACTCTTAATGAATATTGTTTCATGTCCCTTTCTTCCTGTCCCCTTCTGCCAGGACATCGAAGGCTTCAGAGATCTTATTCTTTGGTGTTCCAAAGCTATTTTTCAAAGACATTGGTAGATGATGACCTTTAGCTACCTATCTTGGCCGGCAGATTCAGTCTTCCACACTACCGTTCTGCCATAACCTTCCTCCTATATCTTTAAGCTCCATCTTTGAAGTACTATTCAAGAAAAGGTCCTTGGAATTTTCCAATGGCTAGGATATAGCTATAACTTGAGCTAGTGAGGCGTATTTGACTTTCGTATGTGAACTAGATTAGGTATGCTATAACTGGAAAACTTCTGAGAAAAAGGAAGGAGCTGAAAGTGCTGAAGAACTGGGGAGAAGCCAGTGACCTAGATTTCCTCCAGTAATGTAGGAAAGTTTTTTCAATGGTCACAAAGTCCACAACTTCAAATAAATCACTTGTCCATTTCATTACCTTCAAATAAAGAACAAAATGAGTTTGAAGAAGAGTCTTCCCCTATATTTGCAAGACTACCTATTTTCAATGGCTCAAGAGAACTGGGAGAATCAAAATTTTCATTGTTATAACAAAGCTTTCAATCCCCAGAAAGGAGTGATCAGTAACTGTATTCTGCCCAGACAGTTTAACAATTTTTCTGAGAATCAAACATCAGGAATATATTAAGAAATTTGCTGCCTAAAATTATGTCAATTCTGTTTTGTTCCCATGGTTTCATATGACATTAGATTCTTACAAAAGTAGAAGCAGACTACCCAAAATGATCCTGGCTCAGGTTTTATCTTCCTAAGTAGAAAGTATAACTCCTTCTTAAATGAAAAATAGTTATCCATGAATGCTATTCATAAAACTCACTAATATAACCATATACTCTCCTCAGTGCAGTCTTATTAACCACATATGCACTATTCTTAAATGTATCTGAGGCTTGAGAACAAATCAGGTCAGGAGATTGTAATTCCATCAGAGTTCAATGGTAACTCTGCAAGATTTCTTCAGTATCAGATGATTACTGGGGGGTGGGGAGACGAGCATTCTGGTGAGCGAAAGAATAAAAGCCCATCAAGTTGAGAGCAATGTGATTCTTAGAATGATGGAGTGACTGATGACTAACAATCAGTTATAGGGTGACATATGGGAAATGATAGTTAAAAGGGCAAACCCTGAACTGAGTGTGGTGGCACATGCCTGTAATCCCAGGAGGATCGCAGATTCAAGACCAGCTTCAGCAACTTAGTGAGGCCCTCAACAACTGAGTGAGATCTTGTTCCAAAATAAAAAAAATAAAATAAAATAGAGCTTGGGGTATAACTCAGAGGTAGACTGTCCCTGGGTTCAATCCCCAGTACCACACACATAAACACAAAAGGGAAACCCTGAAGACAAAATTTAGTATCTTACTAAGTATTAGGTTGGAGGTTACTGTCATAAATTTATATAATAGTAAAGTTAAGTTAAGGTTTAAAATGTCATGATTCACCTTTCAATAGAATGGAAACCTGAAGTATAGATGAGACTGTATGGGACCAAGAGCTGGACTTTCACTGGTACCTCTTAACCTGGCTTTGTCAATCTGTGACACTACCCAGGCCATTGTCCTTCCATTTCTTTATATGTAATACCTAACTAAGAATATGAATTACCATGTATTTCAAATGCAAGCTATCATGTTTCCATAGACAACTAAGAAGGAGAAAAATAGGTAAATAAACCCCCAAATAAGGAGAGCAAGATACTGGGCACAAGTAGGTGACTTAGAATTAAATGTTGGCACTACAGATATGGATATTAAAAAAGAAGATAAGAGGTGCAAAATATAGAATGGAGTTAAAGGGAACAAAAACCAAGATATCTAAATCATACCAATTATAGATGTAGGAAAAAGAAAGAATTAGAAACTCTCAATAGGAGAGAAGTTAATACTTAAAATGGAAAAGAGGAAAATGCATTAATAAAAAACGAGGAGGAGGAAAAATTCCATTAGCTACTATCTAGTATACATTAATTTCCCAAAAACCCCTGAAAGGAAAGAGCCATTAATCAAATTATTCTACATTTCTACATTTTAAAGTATGTTTACCTCTTTCTCTCATTTGATCAAAAAAAAAAAACAGACCAAAGAACCTAAAAATAATTGTGGAGTTATAAACAGGAAAAGATGCAAAGAAGTTAGTGATTGCCCATATAGGGATTGGGTTATGAAAGTTTGACTAAAAAGACATTGGAAATATTTCCAAGACACATTTTTGCAATGATTCAAATGTCAGGGTTGTATGATGTAAGCTTTGGAAATGGTACACTGATTTATTTTCAAAGATTTATTTGGGGAAAGAATCAGAAATACAAGCTGTAATTTGTAATAGCACTGTTAAAGATGCCAAAAATAAATACTGTTTACATAGTATATTAGAAATGAAATATCTGCTAGAGACAACAGCTTTTTGTATTCAAAAAGTACTTCAGTGTTAGAATTCACTAAATGACTTAATGAACTGATATTAAGTCTGTACAAAACAATACCTAAACCAAGGGAAAACTGAATAATGGGGTGGCTAAAATAAGCCATCCACACAGATGTGTTCTTGATCCTTTGACCACATAACTCTAGTAAGAAAATAGTTGAATGTGAGACTATAATGCACCAATAAAAGTAAAAAAAAAAAAAAAGGAAGAGGAAAGAAAGAAAATAGTTGAGAGCCAACTAAAGTGAACATTAGCTGTAACTTCAATTACCAGTAATATGGCTTTGGGCAAGTTACTGAACTTCTGTGTCAATTTCATCATCTATAAATGTGGGATACAAATAGCACACATCTCAATGGGGTGCTGTGAGGGTAAATGAGGATGTTTTCCTCCTATTCTCTTCTACCTTCACCTTGCTCTTTTCTTATCATAATAAATAGATGATGACAAGAAATAACTATCAGCCACTCTATTAGACTTTATCCTGTTAGAAGGTGGTAATTTATCAATCTATGATAATAAATATAAACATATTTAACAAATGCTAGTTCCCATTAATAGCTGTAACCTTTGGTTTGCAAGTAAAAGGAAGTAAACCCAACCCATCTTCATTCAAAAGGGGGGATTTTTTTTTATAAAATCAAACAACACAAAATTAAGAGTTGGGGCTAATCTCAGAGTCAGGTTGATTCAGAGACTTGAAATTTGTCGGAACACTCCTTCCCCCCACTTCTCGTGTCTCTGCTTCATTTTGAGCACAAGCTCCATTTTTTCCATTTGCAAACAGTTTTCTCTATAAGGCAGAGACCAACCATTCAAAGTTCTGAGACTAAATCCTACTAAACCCCAACCAACATAACAAACTCTCATTATCTCCAACTGGAAAAGCACATGAAAAAGATATTAATTGTTCTACCCTGGGTCCGATACCCATCCTTGAGAGAACATACGTTAAGTGGAGAGAGTATATGATACAGAAGTGAAGTGGAAATTAAAGTTGGCCTCTGGAAATATCCGTCACCTGGTTAATCTGTATCACTGCCACTTCTCTTCCCTCATTTGATTTTATATCCTCAGTGTCTGTTGCTGCTTAATACATAAATGGTATTGAATAAGTATTTTTAAAGAAATGAATCTCTCCAGTATACTAATATTCCACACACACACACACACACACACCCAAGGAGAACAGCAAAATTTTCAATTCTTTTTCCTCTTTAACAAGACCATTTGGGAAGATCAACCTATTTTCATGATGCTCAGCTTTTAATTATACTTAATAAATGTTACTCATATCCACCATGATAGCATATACACAAATCTCTGGTTCTATCTGGTTATTATCTATTACCCCCTTGACTGAGAATAACCAGAGTCATATCTCGTGTCCTTCCACTAGGCTTCTTGGGTTTTCCTAATCCCAAGTCACTGGGACAGACCACATGAAAGCTTGGGGATGGGATATTCAGTCTTTAGAGCTCAGGAATTGATGATAGACTTACTGCATCAATGGTCTCAATTCATTACCTCTTTACAACCTCTCCCATCAAGAGGAGAAGTCTATTTCCTTATTCCTTGAATCTGGGGTAGCTTTGCAACATTCTAGTCAGTTAACTAGGGGTAGAAGGATTTTACCTAGGGTGAATGGCTACCATCAAGAATATAGAAAGTAAATGTTGGTGAGGATGTGGGGAAAAAGAAGCACTTATACACTCTTGGTGGGAATGTAAATTAGTAAAAACCACTAAGGAAAGCAGTATGAACATTCCTCCAAAAAACTAAAAATAGAACTATCACATGATCCGATGATAGCACTCTTCATACTCCATTTTAATTTAGTATGTACTCAATTAAAGTCAGAATATTAGAGAGACAACTGCATACCCATGTTTACTGCAGCATAATTCACAATAGCTAAGTTATGGAATAAACTTATGTGCCTGTCAACAGATAACTAGGTAAAGAAAATGTGGTATCTATACGCAATGGAGTATTATTGCACCATAAAAAAAGTCATTTGCAGGAAAATGGAAGGAACTTGAGGCCATAATGTTAAGCAAAATAAGCCAGACAGGAAGAGGATGGGGGCGGATATGATTGAAATATGCTATTTGCATATATGAATATGCCACAATGGAGCCTATTATTCTTTATAATAAGAATGTGCTAATAAAAAATCAAAATGTTGTAGAAGTGAATAGCATGTTAGTTCTGAGCCTGGGCCTCAAAAGGCCATGTGTTCTCTGCTTGTTCTCTCTCTCCTCCTCTGCCCTGGCCGTGAGAACATGCCCAGGCTGTGAGAACATGCCCAGGCTGTGAGGACATGCCCAGGCTGGCCTGTGGAAGGGTAAGAGACTCTGGGCAGTCCGCTGGCCCCATCACTCCAGTTGAGAGCCAGACACATGACTGAACCCAGGACAGGGAGAACTTCCTAGTTGAGCCAAGACCAAATCATGGATCTGCAGGCTTGTAAAGTAAACAAACAATGATTGTTTTTATGCTACCTTATTGTGGCCATAGAAACCTAATACAAGGTGTCATTCAGGTCCTACTTAAGTCACACCTGTACCAGTTTTATGATCTCATGGTTGATTAACCTATACCCAGTCAAGCTTTTATCATCGTTTTTCACATATAACTTACAATGTTGGTTGAAATACCTGCCAAGTATCTTGGGTTCTCCAGCTGGCCCTCTGGTCCATTCGAGAATATGATGCTAAATATTGAAGCAAATGCTTTGCCATAAGCAACCTCATGTGCTCCAGCGACTTGGCAAGCCCCTAGCAAGCAATAAGCCTGGAATGTTGAAGAATTCTTAGAAACTTGTCAACTTGACCAAACATGGGCAAAATCGAATTCATAACAACCAGAAACTAACAAAATAAGACTGTGTATAATTTTCAATAGTTTCATAAATCATCCCAGACCTTGACTAAAGAGCTGTATTTTTGAATTGACAATAATTAAAATTCTTGTACTTCAACATCTTATCAGCCATTTCATATTCCCAGATAACACTGATATTTCAAAAATGAAATGATCCAAAATATCTTTAGTCTGGAGGTTTCAGAACTCACACATAATGCTCTGCTTTCTTACACATTTTATTCCAGGAAAGCACATTTGAAACAAGATGCCTAGCTCTTCCAATGAAGAGCAAAGAAAACCTTTAGAGTTCAAGGGTCTCATCAGAATAGATTATAGAACTCTTGAGAGACTACACATTGAAAGTGACTTTTAGACCTGGGAACTAGAAAGAAAATATTGGCAGCCCTTCTTACATAAAGATGACTAAATAGAAAGGAGAAAATCTGGCAATTCAATGAAAACTCCCCTTCATCTTTCTGGCAGTTCTTCAGGATCTCCATTTCAGGGAGCAGGTATCTGATTAGCTTAATGCCGAAACCACTTAACTGATTATCCTGGGATATATTTGCTAAAACAAGAACAGCTATCCAACAAGGCAATTTGGGAAAAGTGGGATGGTACTTGGCTAGCTCCAGAAATATAAATGTCTTAGTGGTATGGTCGGGGACCGGAAAAGAGTCTTTTATATCATATACCCCAACAGCAACATTCTTTCTCATCATTTATCCACATGGAATAAGTAAAAGGTTGAGCTGACATGCTATACTATACAAACCCACTTTTATGGCGTGCCTTCTTTTCCACGTCATTTAATCTTAAGCTTTGGGAAGAGTTCTTATAGACAGCATTCACACTAAGGTGTAAGTAACAGACATGCCTGAATTGACCACCTTTCCTGAGTGCGTCCGCATTTTCATTTTAAATGAAAGGAACCTCTTGTTTTGGCATTTCTGGCATCCATGAATCAGTATCATAAATATAATTCATCACGAATGTAATCCCAGTACTTGAGAAGCTAAGACAGGAGGATCGCAGGTTTGAGGACAGCCTCAGGAAGTAGTGAGACTCTCATCAACCTAGTGAGACCCTGTTTCGAAATAAGAATAAAATAGGGCTGGGGATATAGCTTGGAGGTAGAATGCCCTGAGTTCAACCTCCAGAACCACAAAAAAATAAAAAATTAAATAAATAAATAAATAAATATAATTCATATATTTTCAAATTCTTCCATTTAAGCACTGGATTCTATGCACAACTGGCCTTCCTTTATATGATGCCCCTGCTTCACACAACTTATTTGTTCCCTGGCGTTTAAGCATCCCCAGAACTTTTTTATTACATTTACATAGAATGTTCTAGAAAGATCTACCTGTCTATAGATCCAAATCTTCTCTCTCTTTCTAAATAGCTCAGATTTCACGTGTGTGTGTGTGTGTGTGTGTGTGTGTGTGTTGGGGATTGAATCCAGAGGTGCTCTACCACTAACCTATTTAGTTTGTTAGTTAGTTCATTAGTTCATTCGTTCGTTCATTCATTAGTTAGTTAGTTAGTTAGTTAGTTAGTTAGAGACAGGGTCTGTCTAAATTGGCTGAGGCTGGCCTTGTGATTCTCCTGTCTTCCAAGTACCAGGATTACAGGTGTGCACCACCATGCCCAGATAAATTTCACCTTTCTTTAAACTGATGGCAACTGAAATCATTGTACTTTAATGCCTGGCTGCTCATTTTGGTTAACATTGACTTTTTTATACTTTTATTAGTGCATTGTAATTATAGATCATAGGGAGGTTCAAAGTGATACAAACACACATGCACACAGCATTTAGTATGTTTCCCTCCAGATCCCACCCCACTCCCCCTCCTCCAATCCCTCACATGATAGTGAACTTGGTAGTGATACCTTCATATATGGACATAGCATTATTTGAACTGTTTCCTTCTTCAATTCTCCTTTTCCTGCTCCCCACTCCCCAATCTCCTTCCACTATTTTACTGGTCTCTCCTCATTTATCTAAAGAAAATTTTCTAAGCTACATATATATTTTTGGGAAAGAGGTTTAAAATTCAATCTATGAAAAGCTGCCCACTTTAGCCAAAGAAAACACATTCAGGACCATATACCTAGATTTCCTTATGAAAAGTAATAGTCTTCCAGACCAATCCTGTGTAGAGTGATCTGTCTCTTCTCTGAATTCCTATGGCAATTATGGTATAAAAATTTAATTTGACTTACATGTGGTCTCTTTTTCGACATCTTCTCTACCCTCTTTCAAACAACTATTTAAATTTTACTTAGCTATATGCATTTAAATCTCACTCAAGAACTTATCTCAAGAACTTTTTTGACAGCAGAGACTACAATTATTTTACTATTAGCTCCACAGGGAGACATACACTCACCTAATAGGTAAATAATAAATATTGACTGATTTCACTATTTTAAAGCACACCTAAGAATTTTTTCTGTATATAACCAAAGTAGTGTTTATGTTTTCTATCATTAAAAAGAAACTTAGGCCAGGCATGGTGGGGCACAGTTGTAATCCCAGCATTTGAGAGGCTGAGACAGTAGGATTGCACGTTCAAAACCAGTCTCAGAAACTTAGTGAGATCCTCAGCAACTTAGGAAAACCCTGTTTCAAATTTTTAAAAAGGGGATGGGGGTGTAGCTTGGAAGTAGAATGCCCCTGGGTTCAATCCAAGAAGATGAGGAAGAGAAAGAATAAGGAGAAGGAGAAGGAAAAGGAAAAGGAGAAGAAACGTAAATCTTTCCTCTTTTTCCATAAAGAGAATAAGTATAAGAAAATGGAAAACAGGAAGGTTATTGAAGAATATAAGGATTATCAATCATCATAGCTCTATTCATATTTTTTCTATTCATATTAAAACTAACATTTTTCTTAAATTTATTTTTCATGTCTTTCTCATTAAGTGGTTTTAATTAAATTCCTAAGTATCCTTCAATTTGGATAATAAATGCAAATATTCTTCAGCTTAAATAATTTTGATTTAACATTGCTAAAAATGTTAATAATAATTTTTAAACTGCTGTGCAATACTCATTTCTGATATTTAATTTCTGTGAGCTCTTGCTGTTAATTAACTGCAAATATAGCTTAAAAATAAATGATTTAATTTGTATTCTAAACAGTCATAAAGCAGATTTTCTCCAATTTAGGATAGAATAAACACTTTTTATTTTGTTTATTTTGGTAAGGAAATCTGCTATTCTAAATGGTTTTGTTTTGTACCAGGGATTGAATCCGAGGGAATTCTACCTCTGATCTACACCCCCACCCTTTTTTATCTTTTTATTTTTGAAACAGGGTCTCTCTAAGTTGCTGAGTCTGGCCTTGAACCTACAATCCTCTTGTCTTGGGCTCCCAAGTACTGGATTACAGATATCCACCTCCGTACCGGCTTACTCTAAATCTTACCATCAGTAATAAGAGACATTCACTTTGTAGTTATGCATCACTTTTGAAAATCACAATTTTGACTGAAAAACTAAAGAAGAAGAGTAGCATTAACAAACTGACTTTCTGTTCAATGTTAATATCAAATTAATTGAAATTAAAACTAAATTGAAGGTAATGAAACAAAAAATGGCCACTTGAGTTAAAGCTAATATACTAAAGCTAATATACTATATAGTTAAGCTAATATACTAAAACTAATATAATAATTTCCCCCCTCTGGGTAATACATGTTAAAATGTATTAGCCCTAAATTTACATGATTTTTACTTTTAATTAGTCTCATATCATTATTAACAGTGTTTTCCACACTGTGATGGTTTGGGGATCATTTAGAGAGAATAAAAACTGTACCTAAGAAGAAAGAAATGAATGTAGGCATGGAATCTCTACTAAATCAAAACAAAGCTTTGAATTTTGGTCTAGATTGATAGTTTCCCAAATTAATTTTCCAGGAATATATTTTATATATTTATATCTCCTTAAAACAATTGATTCTAGCCAGGCGTGGTGGCGCATGCTTGTAATCCCAGTACTTTGGGAGGCGGAGACCGGAGGATCCGGGTTCGCTGCCAGCCTCATCTCTCTCTCTCTCTCCCTGTCTCTCTCTCTCTCTCTCTCTCTCTCTCTCTACCTAGTGAGGCCCTCTGCAACTTCGTGAGACCTGGTTTCAAAATAAAGTATAAAAAAATAGGG